>CABFWO010000286.1:180430-206995 GCA_902155825.1 Timema genevievae | reverse complement strand
TTTTTTTTTTGGGGGGGGGGTCCCTTCATCTGGGCCCATCGTACTTATAAGTTCCCTTAGCTTCCTCCTGTCGCTTTAAAAAACCGTAATTTACCGTGGGGGTGAACTACAGTTGCGTGGGCTTGGAAAGCTAAAAACGGCGCCGTATATCTAGGGACTATTTTTGTGTCATTAGCATAGAGCTAGTAATATTTCTTTTTTTATATACTGGTGGTACGAGCACTGCGTTGCTCAGCTAGCTTTCCTTCGCTATTTTATTATTATTATTATTATTATTATTATTATCATTATTAATCGAACAAACAGTATATACCTAACGTTTATTATGTTATCTATTTGGAAAAAACACCTTATTTTATAGAAGGTATACGAGTTCTTCGCACATGGTGTGTATTATAATACATAATGGTTTGTAGCCAAAATCTTGAAACAAAATTGTGAACGTAAATTTTAATTAGTATGTGTATACAAATATATATATATATATATATATATATATATAAACCGGACGTCTAATTTATGTCTGTGTGGAATTTCATGAGAATCAGTATAGTGGATCTTGCGGGCAAGCGTAAGAGACATACACCAACTTATTTTCATGTATTATTAGCAGAAGTACCCAGGGTGACTGCATAATTTATTGCGTGGTTACCCCGGACAACGCTTTGCTTTTCCTCGCTTCAAACAAACAGAAAAAAAAAATCATAATCTCAAAATTCCTGTTCAAAGATGCACATGTTTGTGCACAGGAGCTATTAATTATTTTTAAATGTCAGCCCTCTACATGCGATAGATATCGCGAAATTCTCATGACAGACAAGACTCTTCGTTTTATTAATAAATATTAGGATAAAATACTACGTGGTGTTGTTTAGTTTTATCACGAAATAAACATTTATTAAACACATTGTAACTTTTCATTTATCTCGACATAATATGACCACTTTTTTAGATTCATGTGATATTTCCCTTACAGTTCTGGCTTTGATCTCTTTGTTGCCTGCATCCTATCTAAAGCTATTGTGGCGCTGGAGTAAGGGGAGGAGTTAGTATCAACGCTTTTGAAAAGAACCCTTACAAAACACTTTTCGAGAACTTCCGGCTTCTCTGATTGAAGCTTCTGTTCCTCTAACCTGACATATCTCTCTCTTTCTTGGCTGTCTCCTTACCTTTTGTTTCAATCTTCACAGAATAGGCTGATTTGTTTTTTTGTGCCCTGCGTCTTACTACCCGTTCGGGCTATTCGCATATTTACCTTAATGGTGTAGAGATAAGGAAGGTTGTATTTAGAAAAATGTATCCACGAGAGAAAATACAAAACTCTTATAGAAAAAAAAAATCCTCACTACACCCGACCTGTTTTCTGACCCCGGTCTCTCCGTCATCAGAAGTCCAGTCTATTGATGAAATGACACCTTAGACTGCATGACCATAGAAGTTGTCTAAAATAACAATGGAACAAATATGATGAGGTATTTTATTATTTACGCACTAGCTCATTAATAGTGGGCGAGGACCTGTACCGGTGAGCACGTGGACTCGGGCGTCATACTCGTATGTCCTTGTTCGGTGGTGACCCGAAGGTCTAATATAGGTCCTACAATATACTAGAAATGGGTCAAATCCGAATCGTGCAAAAATTCATGAATTTAAGAGTAAATAGGAGTATATCAGGATATTTATTTATACTCTATTTGAGGTAATTTAACGTGCATTTTCTGAATCGACATGAGAATTTCTATTAGCGAGAGTGAAAGGGCCGATCAATTTTGCCAGGAAAGGTATTTTCACATACTTTCCAGTGTTCTTTTACGTACTACAATTGACGTAGGACCCATGGCTCTACTTAAAACCCGAAGGAAGATGTGCTACGGATTTTTATCGTCCAAGAAAAAATCCTTCGAGCCGGGCTGGGCTTGAACCCACGAACATTGGGTACTGAGGTTATGAGCACTTTACCCCAAGACCACCGAGGTTGACCTCAGAATATTAGAAAATAGAAATAGTAACTAAATGTGTACATTCATTATACCATTCATACATTCAGTTAAATGGTAAATTAACGGTCTGGGGCCTGGTTGTTAAGGTTTTACTATAATTATTTTGGAGGTTGAAACACCAACGGCAGTTTTAGAACTCTAAAATAAATTCTTATTCAAAATTTGCTAATATATATATATATATATATATATAAAATCTAGACTTATATTTTCTGGTTTTTTGAATCTCGCATATCCTTAAGAATTTGAGGTATTCTAAGGTTCGAGTATTCTAGGGCCCCATCCAAAGAGCGTTTGTCACCCTCAAGCCCGATGATTAGTAAAATAATGAGCACGTTTTTACGTCATCAATATGTAATTACTTTTTCGCTCGGTGCGCTCATGACCACTTTAGTACTACTATTACTGTTGCTCCACATGTTCGCCCCAAAAAATAAGATACATTTGTTCACGGGAGGGGCTTTGAACCAAATCACAGGAAATCAGCGTTGGTCGCTGTGCACAAGTTTAAAACCGTCTCAGCTTTATCCGTTCTGCTTCTCTTTGAAAGAATTTTCAAAGCCAACCGACTCAATTAGTGCGCATGCGCCTTCAAAGTGAAATACAAGCAAACAGCTGCGTTTACTTGTTTTTGTAAAGAGATTCGAAATAATTCGTTAAATGGAAAACCGATCTGTCATTCTTGTTCGGTTTTAATTTGATTAATAGCGCAACGCAATAATGTGAAAAGATCGAGAGTAAAACATGTTTATAATCACTAATTAGCTATTTCTCTTGTTTGTGTTACATAGCATTATGGGCCCCAACATAATATATTACTGCTAGAGTGTGAACTGCTGTGCCACTCAAGCAGTTTCTGTTGTTTTATTTTTTTGTAGAAAGTGTGAATCAAGTCTTGCTCGCAATTTTAATATTCATCCGGTTTTCCATTCTACATCGTTAACTTGAGGGGAAAAAAAATTAATGGTGCACTACAAAATACTGGCTGAAAACATTTTCTGCTTGCATCTTTCTCCTCCCCGCTTACCTTCCCTTTTAACCGCTTATCTCATTCTCCAATAATCACACTTCTCCTTGGAGAATGAAGGACAGCGATAAAAATAAGGGGCAGAGCAAGGACAAATGTTTGGGAATCTCCATTAAAATGTCATGCAACGCAGAAGAGATTAAGAATCTGTTCGGTGGCGAGAAGCAGCGCATTCTGGCGGTCGAACTTGGACATAAGAAAGCGCCCCGTTTCTTGCAGGGGAAGGTTGCTTGTTAAGAACCCATCACACGACCGATTAACCGGGACATCGACTACACGATTAAGTGGGAAATTAGATACACGATTACTCTCTTAAACCAGAAAACTTATCTAACTGCGCTTCTTTGCATTTTGACAAATGCTAAATTGGGATCACTTTTTTTTAGTTTCTTCATTCCATTGGTCTCATTTTCACTGTTTTTCTTAATTAGACTACAGAAAATCTCACCACGATACGATGTTTGGTCCGAGCACCTAAGTTAGGTGTCAACAGGGGATGAAAGCTTTATTACCTAGGTAATTTAGATGTTATCCACTAGGTGAGAGCTGTATAACCTAGGTAAGTTAGATGTTATCCACTGGGTTAGAACTGTATAACCTAGGTAAGCTAGAAGTCATCCATTGGATGAGAGCTGTATAACCTAGGTAAGTTAGGTGTTATTCGAGAGGTGGTGTAAGTCGACTATAGTTTGTGTTTAGCTTTTAGCTAAAGGTTTTTGAAAAACAATTATTTTAAACTGTAACATTTGAATTGAACAACTATCGGAAAGTGAACACAATATTGTACCGTTTAAAATCATCATCAACAACATAATCATCATCATCAACAACTGTTTCCAGCCTGTGGCCTGGTCAGTTTAGTAAAATGCCTCCATCTTCCTCTAGCCTTCCACCACTCTTCCTCCTTTAATTTCTTCCATTATTATCCTCTCACTTGCACACTTTGTTATCGGCTCCTCCCATCTATTTCTTGGCCTCTCTTGTAGTATTTTTCCTTAATACATCATTTCCAACATTATCTTCGGCATCCTCTTTTTTTCCATCCTCATAACATGTCCATACCATCTCATTCTTGCTTCCTCTACTATCTCGTATAATCCCTGTACCCCAACTCTTACCCGGGTAACTTCATTCCTAATAATTTTACTCTTCGTGACAGATAACATGTTTCTCACAAACTTCATTCCCATGGCCTCCACGTTCCTAGTTTCTTAGATTCATTTTACATGTTTCTGCTGAATATGTGACAGTAGGTACAAAGTACGTCCTGTACAATACTACCTTACACTTCAAGGAGACTTACTTCTCTTCTCCATAGCAGGGAGGTTTAAAATATCGTTATTTAATTTTTAGAAACACAAATCAAAATATCAAAAAACACAAAAACAAAATATCAAAATTTAATTTTTAGAAAAACAAGTTGACCTAAATTGTAAGACGAAATATTAGTTCTCAGTTTTACCAAATTATTGAATGTATATTCGTATAACGAAAAAAATACAATTGGTTTAGAAACACGAAAACTCTGTTTACTTACTAGTCTTAAACAAAAACAAACTATTAATATAAGAAACATACTTTTAAAATTACGTTTGAGAACGTAATCGTGCCCATATTCCACCCTCCACTTTTTTTTTTGTTCGCCCTGAAGTTACTCTTGTTCTGCTCCACGCAAAAACTACCAACTTGCTAAAGACAAAAACTATCTACATCAAAACTTCCAGCTTCTCTAATAAACTTCTCCCTGTAGAGATCCCATAGTTATGAAGTTTATCCTAGGGTGTAATTAGCTATGGTAATGAACTGGTAATTTTGGAACAGGATTGAGCTGATTAGTTTAGCTCGTCTGGAAATCTACTCGAAGAGGTTCATAATATTTCATATCAGCTATATTCTTTACTTTCTCTCAGAGAAAGTATTGTAATTGTGAACATTTTTGCTCTCAAGATTGTGATGGATCTTAATGTTATATGTGCCTCTGAACGAAAATAAAAGTTGTTATTAAATTACTAAATTACGTTTGTATCTCTGTAAACAATATTTAGATTTATATAGCGTATGATTTATTCTCAGAGTGCATACAATGATAAAGTGTGACGTAACATAACAAAATATATAAGATATATAGTCATTGGGATCAGGGCCGTACACCGGATTTTTGTAAGAGGTGCGGGGGTCAATAATTTATTTTTTATTAGTAGGTATAATTAACTGGTTAACATTACAATAACCTATTATGTGATATAGTTATGGTGACACATAAAATATTATTAAGACGTTTCCTCACGTAATAAAAAATAGATTAAATATTTGTATTTTATTGGGACGATAAAATTTGTAAAAAAAAAAATCACACAATCATTCGCAGCACTCAACCATTCATGACGCATCAATACTGTTGGCTTGTCCAAGATATACATTAAACTTCAGGAAATAAATAGGAATCTTAAATATATCGCTTCTCGCTAGAATCTACTACTGGAACCGTTTTTGTTCTCGACTCATTATATTGATATTGTTTTATCTAGTGTAAATTTATTTCTCAATGGGAGAGGGTTTGAACCCCCAAAAACCCCTACCCCATTCTCTCTCACCCCCGTGCGTACGGCCCTGATTGTGATACAATAGTATAGTCAGTACAATAAAATACAATAAATTCACATATCAATGTTCAACGAAAGTGACCAGCTAACTGCTTCTGGTATGACTGTGTGATCATTCTAGGACCCTTGGTATCTCCAGGGGGGAGGGGGGGCATTCGCAAGTTATATGCGTTATTGTTTGTTGCGTTGCTTCGCAGTAATATTGTGAGTTTCCAGCCATCACCCCACTGGTCGAGCGTTGCTTCGCAGTAATATTGTGAGTTTCCAGCCATCACCCCACTGGTCGAGCGTTGCTTTAGTTCTTGCATGACCTGTTCTACACGATGCTATTTGGTCGTACCTCGACACCGAATCGGGATTTTGATTCAAACCTTAAAATTAAAGGTGGTTTCTTAATGAATGATTTTAGAACATTTGAAATTAATCCAAATTATATTTAACAACTTGGCTTTTTTTTTAATCTGAAAAGTTTTTTTATGTGGTTTTTAAATTATAATAATTTCTGGTTAAAATGTTTGTTTACTGATAATCGGTTTTTAAATAAATGGATTTTTCTAATTACAAAATTTGTTGTTTGGGAAAATATGTACGATTGTGCCATTTTGTTTGTGTCTTTATGTAAGTAGGTTTTTACTACCCATATGGGCTGTCCGGATATTTACACTAATAAATAAGATAGAATTTTGAATAAATATACAAACATTTGTGTGTGCGGTAAGAATAGTAAATAGTTTAGGAATTTAAAAAAAAACTCTTCAGTTCACCCAGCCGGGATTCGAACCTTTGACTAGATGAGTTTGACGCTTAATCAATGGGGCTAGTTAGTAGTTTCAAGCCCTTGATATAATTGGTAATCTGCCTTTTTTGTTTGCTTAAACCCAGATATAATTTATCTTCAACTTTATATCCCCATATTTATTGGTGCATCAGTCATGCAAGCTATATATTATACACTAAAATCTACTCAATAATAAATAAAATAAATTCCATCAAAACCATGATATATATATATATATAGGATATGTATATATTCTATATATATATATAGGATATGTATATATTCTATATATATATATAGGATATGTATATATTCTATATATATATATATAGGATATGTATATATTCAATTTTACGTGCCTCTTAAGATGTCTTCGCGTACTCCAGGTTAAATATCACTGTTCTAAAGGAGGTTAAAACCTCAGGCAAAAAAACAAACAAAAATTTGTATGTCATACAAATTTCTGAGAGCATTTGTACTCCGTGTGTAATATTATTATTAGGAAAAGTAGTCCAAGAAAAGCTCCAAGGTACATAGAGAGACGGAGCTCATGAATTTAAACTAAGGTAGGATAACACTACTCACGGAATATTGCGAGAGGTTTTGTTTTCTCAGGACCAGTTACGTGGCGTACGTATCTAGATATGGTGCATGGTGTATGGTACATGGTACATTAGTAATGTATACAGGCCGGAAACACCATGAACCGTGAACTGCTGGTTTTAACTAAAGTTACATTACTGGAAGAGAATTCACGTCCCATAGGATTCTCAAACTGGCAGTGGAAAGGTATATACATACATTTATACCTACATATGGTAGCAGTTTGAGCCGTTCTTCGCACGGGTTAGCCGTATCAAAAATACAGTGTATCAAATTAGGACGTTACACATCCGTCTACCAACTTTAATAAAAAAAATAGTTTCTCCTTGTTCAACCCTGAGCTAACTTTGGCAATTCCAAAACGATTATGGCAGTTAACAAATTAAATCACCTAGCACACTAACTGATTGCATTAACGAACGCAATATTTGCCCAAGCACGATCACAAGATAAGTGAAGCGAAATAATATACGTTGTTACAGAAAAATGTTGGAATAAAGAGCATGGAGGTTTACCAAATAAATGAAATAATATACTAATGTTACAGAAACATATTGAATAAATGAGTACCATGGTTTTCCAAAGGGCGTATGGTTGACTAAGCAATAATTTGTTTATTTTAATTTTTTGTCGCTCCTAGATAGACGCTCGTTTATTTGTTATTTATGATGGCTTGGATGCCTAAAATATTATAGTTGTTTAGGACGGTTTTAGCATCATCTAAATATAATAATCTTTAAATTTAAAAATGACACCTGGACACGGGAATCAAACCCAGGACCTTTGACTTAGTAAGCCAATGATCTTACAACTGAGCTCTTCAGGAATCGTCACGTGCCCAGCGTCATTGGTATTTAGCTATATAATCACAACGCTGATAGATTGCTTTTTATATAATATTTAATTTTTGTGTTAGTCTATTTTTAGGATTTTTTTCGTCTGCCTATACATAATTAAATATTTAGAAGGTTTTTTTATCTATCAATTTAAGAATTTTAAGGACTCCCTCATTTTTCACACATCTCTTAGATCATTATTTTGAGATTCCAAACTTTATAGCTTTTATGTTATCTGGGGTGTTCCTTTTACAAATTTGCCCAATTTAAATTTTCTTCCACTCCCAAGGCAGAATTTCTAGTAATTTAATATGATTTCAACCATCTATTCAAACCCCTGTGGCTACGTCCTGATAATTTAATTTGCAAACAAACCGAAATTAGTGTTCTACGTTAGTTGTATAAATTGTTATCTCAATTTCCCGGGTTTTAATTTGAAATTCCATTTAATAATAAATCATTCAGTTATTCGGGAAGGTGTATTTACTTACAAGCTAAAATTCACTGTTATTCTATTATTTTCAAAAGTTTTGAACCAATTTTGAAATTTTAAATTTTCAGTGTTTTTTGATATCTGATTACTTGGGATGGTCATCCTAGCTGATTGCAAGCACTTAAATTTTCTACGACACTTAATTATGTGTTTATGTATTAGCTCTTCCTAAGCACATATCTTGGTTTTAAAATTTAAAAAACTTTCATAATTTCTAGTTATCTGCGAAATTTATATTTTATTCCATACTGAAAGGTGTTTTTTTATATACGTTTTACTGTACCCCTTCACTCAGCTCTAATTTTAAAACATTTTTGGAATTTTGGGGGGGTCTCTTTCTTTACCTTCTCGCCAAATTTAAATATCTTACCACACAGATAAGTAATTTACTATCATTGTTTTAGAAATTTCAGACCCTGACCATTTTCCTGAACCCCATTTTAAATGTAATATGTTAATATGCTTGATATGATTAGTGTGCAAATTTTGAAGTGACTCCCTTACCTTTTTTTGGCCCTTTATTTTGAAACTTAAGAATTTTTGGACCAGTATTCTCGCTTGTCAACAGGTTATAATACAATATTATCAGAAGAATGTTAAACCAACGATACTACATCTCCAAGTAAATGTGCAAGCAGAATAAACATTAAAATAATAGGCTCTTATAACTATATTTTTTTTAATGTGACCAGGCAGGGATTCAAACCCCATGACCTCTTACTTAATGCACAACTGTCTGGCCAATTGAACTACCTTGCCTGGTTCCTTATAGTGCAGCTTATAATATAGGGTCATAGTGTAATCAGTCAAGGTAATACTTCTACGATCAGTAAATGCAGTGTAAGACTCTAACACTAACGTCTCACTAACTCACCAAATAAAAGTTCTCTACCCTGAAACAACCCCACCTCCCTTTCTAAACAGCTCTAAAATACCCGACATTCTCTCTGGGAATTAATCAAATAGTTTCTAGATCTCTCTCGGAACCAACCGAGATGATTTAATCTAAAACTTTCACCCGCGTGAGTTTCGAAATTTCAACACTTCAATCGCTTCGACTTCTAATACACCATTCAATTTATGTAAGCTACATTTTGTAGTTGGCATAGTACTATTTGTATTATTAACACGTCTTACTGGTGACGTGGTGGTTCAAGAGGTAAGGTTTCAGACTTCTGTGCTGGGGGTCCGAGGTTCATTCCTCGGTCCCGGCACAGATTTATCTGATTACCAAACCCTTCTTTCACCTCTTACAAGAAGTGTTAAAAATGTAGAAGGTTAAAGATAAAGTGTATCCACATTTTTGTGGAGAGAGAGTGGAAAGCTATTGAGGGAAAACCACCTTCAGTTACTCCGACCTGGTTTCATCGGTAGTCTAGTATACTGTGAGATTGACGCTTTAGACCACGAGTCCACCGAAGCAGGTATATAAAGCATAAATATTTGGTCCAAATCAACCCAGATATATTATTATTTACTCATCGTTTATTTCAATACATCTTCTAGTACATTTCACTGCAATAAATAATATACAGTAGAACGTCGATAATCCGAAAAACTACTGCTCAAAACCTAATTATCCGAATTCCCAAACAACCGAATAACCGTAGTCGAAATGTAAGCCCCCCTTCCCCTCGCCGAATCAGACTATGTGGTCGTTATATACCAGTCTATTGCTAGCCTATTTATAATTATTCTTTTTAAATATGTTTTAAAAGTTTTTTAAGTTTTTATCTATAATAATACATTATAATACTGTTTTTTCGAGGATAAAAATTATTATTCTTAAATCCAACCATTAAAATTTTCGATTATCTGAATCAACAATTAATTAATTAATTCGAATAGTAACCCGCCTCGGAGACTGCCGAGAACGGGAAGATCGAGGTTAGAATCTCGCTTAGGTGAACTGGGGTTTGGTTTCCCCTAAATGGCTCTCCACTATCCCTCCACGCAATTGCGGGTTCACTTCTTCTAAATTCAACCTTCCCAATTCCTTACCATTAGAGTAATTAGTACTTAGGCGTATAATCCGAACGGGTAGTAAAACGCGGTGCTAAATAAATTCGAATATTCGGCACTCCTTTGTTTTAAAGACACAAAATAGATCACACATTGAATTATCCATGTATACCAACATGACATCGCCACTTAACCTTAATTACAACCCGCGCCGTTAGTCGCGTGGTCTAACGCATCACTCTGGTTTGGACTGGATCGCCGATGATGGAGAGATCGGGGTTCAAACCATGTTGGGGTGTAGTGAGGCTGAGGGTGGTTTTCTCCTCAATACTTTACCACTCTCCCCTCACACAAATGCGGATACATTCCCTTATCTCTATCCCATTGTGTCAACTGGTGGATGGTCGCGGCCTTGGCGACGAGTTATCGCAATAAACTGTATTTGGAACTTTTTATTGGACACTAAGAGAACTCTAGAATGGTCTTCACTCTACTTTCTAGATAAAAGTTTACTCGTCAATGAATACTGTAAACTTTCGAGATCTTTTGAGCTTTAAATTTTTAACTTTAATCAAAAAGTATATTTTTTCCCCGGCCACACGACGACAAAAACTTTCAAATTACTCTTTTACCCACTCTCTAGCTTTCTCCTGATTCTCTCTCATTCTCCTGGTCCTCTAACTTTATATTGTTTATCAAGCTCTCTTATGATTCTCTGTCTCGTTACTGTTTCTATGGCTCTCTCATGATTATTTGGCTCTCTCCTGATTATCTGGTTCTCTTCTGATTCTCAGCTTTTCTTCTGATTATTTCTCTCTCTTTCCTGATTCTCGTACTCTCTTATCTACACTTTGGTAGGTATGTATCAGTTTAATTAATCCTAGCCAGTTGAATGCACAGAGTAATAAGAATGACCAATAAGTTTGGTCGAGAGGTAACGGACATACCCGAACACAACCGAAGTCCAGCAGCGGTGCGATGCGAGCCGGAAGATGGCGCACATTTGGCCGGCTCGTGTCAGTACGCGTCGCAACGGAAAATATTATTTCCCTACAGTATAATTTGCCGTCCGATGCGGGTCTTAACGAGCCGATGCCATGAAATGTGTGCTGCACTTTCGTATTTAATTTTTCAAAACCCTTAAAAATTATATATTTAAACTTTAACCAACGCATTCTTCTTAAAAATTCCAACAATAAAAGTCCTCGTGTGACTCTTCTACCTACTTTATTTAGAATGAAAATGAAGGGGAGGGGGGAGGTGGAGGAACTAGATTCGAGGATATTTTCCGAGAAGGCGCGGAGCGATACGAGCCGATTTGATTCGGACAAGTGTAAGCGAAGAAACGCGCAATTCGCATAATATAATAATACTATAATGTAACTTACCTATATAAACCCGACCCGCTGAAACCCCGCGCGCAGCAAATCTAGAGGAAGGAAATTCGTTATAATTTAGGGTTTTATTCGTTTTGGTTTTAGTTTGTTGGCTAGGTTCCATGGATTTACATGTCTGGACTGTGACGGTCTTATTGTATTGGGATCAGAGGCGGTAACTGCCTTTAGTAGGGCTTGACTCACAAATAAAATTACAATAAGCTATTATTTTGGAGTCATACACGTAATGACAGTAAGCTAGTATTTTGGAATACTATAGTGACACTAAGCGAGTATTCTAAATTCATATAGTGACAATAAGTGAGTATTTTGGAAATGTCGAAGTTGAAAGTCAAATCATCTTAGTTTCGACTTGGGCGAAGGATGTCGAAAACTTTGATATAATGTAATGAACATATTTAAAATATCTTCCTATACACGACATATTTCAACATAATACAATATTTTTTATAAAAGCCACAAAATAGTATTTTAACAAAACTAGTGATAAAATTACATTTATAACTTAAGCGTGGATACATTCAAATATGTCAGCATGAAGTAATATACCGTAGTGTGCGTTGCTTTTTACTTAGATGCAGTTAATGGATGGTTTTGTTATTATTTTTTTGACACCGCGTCTTACTACGAGTTCGGGATTAGATTTTAAACGTAGTGTTATTCGACAACAACAAAAATCACAATATTTGACTTTGTTTCGACCCCACTTCGCATCTAAAAAAGTGACCTTCACACAACACCATTAATTATTTTTGTCCTAATTAAAATTATTTTCTTTATTTTTTCCAGATCGAGGATGCAATGCTTATGTTCGACAAACAGACAAACAGGCATAGAGGTAAGTTACTTTCATATACCTCAAGTATATTTAGTCTGGATCCGTCAAATAGCGGAAACTTTTAGGGAATCGGAGGTATGCATAGTAAAATGGCATCTTTAGGCGTTTTAACTAGCTTGGGCCTTCGTAGTATGTTAAGTAGCTTATAATCCAATCACTAATGTGCCTGGCGAAGGATTTCACCAATCACTGGTGACAATGTCTTGTACATGGTGCTCGGAAACTCATAGCCCAAACAGCACATATAGCTTATTTGAACCAAAAGTAATACAAAATCCATATACACTTACATCCGGAAAACTATGCTAATACCACTAAATTGTGTTCAAAGTCTCGGCGTGTAGCGCCGGGATAGCAAAACTGTCAAGCATGCGTGTACTCCAAGTTGCATGGAAGTTAGGCGTGCAGCATTGCGCATGTAATAATTACAATCACTTGCTATGATGTAGGAGCGTTAATGATGACCCTCAGAATGTATTCGCATTTCTATATGGACTGGTATGTTGTTTACTATTAATTATCGTATGTTCGGCTCTAGTGTTCCAAGATGTCGAGGTGTGTAGTGCCGCGCACCTAGCTCTTATGCAATTTGTTGTACACGCATGCTTGACAGTTTTGCTATCCCAGCGCTACACACCGAAACCTTTGACACAGTTTAATGGTATTAGCACTGTTTATCGGATGTAAGTATAAAGATATTTTGAATTACTTTTGGTCTAAACAAACTATATGTGCAGTTTGGGCTGTAAGTTTCAGAACACCCTGTATACTGGCCGGATACACTTGAAAATACGTCTTATTTTTAATTCCATTTCAACATTTTGATCAACAAATTGAAACATTTTATCACCAGGGCCCGGTGTTTGATGACATGTCATCTTTTTTGTTATATCGCAGGCAATGCTCGTGTGTAAGTAAATTCTGTTCTTGATACCTTGGTTGTGGAAACATTTATTTGTGGGTAATTATTTGGTCATGTTTGTCTTTGGATTTTTAGGTAATTTTTTCTTCGTTTGGGTTATATTTGTATAGTAATTTTTAGGCATTTACATTGAATAAGTATAGTTTTGAATACAATACTAGCAACGATACTAGCTATATTTATTTTAATACATACATACTCAAACCTAAATGTTTCGTCACACAGTTGTCGGAATACGAAGATAATGTAGGCCATGAACTTTGTGTTTTCTTTGCTTGTCTGGTTGCGCTAGGAGGGGGTTGCTATTACTTCTGAAGCAAATATATGTATATCATTATTATATTCACCAGAATGTAAGAGTTTAGTTGTTAAAAGACTTTTCATTGCAATTATATTATCTATTTTCCATTATCTACAGTGCGTGTTTAATTCAGTTGTGTACATTCATTTTGAGTTTTTATTAATATATTTAGGACTTTTTTTTGTAAATATGAAGTAATTTTTTATAATTTTTTAGATCATCTAATAAGTCAAAAAAAGTCTGGGCACTGATTATCAATGTCGNTATATATATATATATAAAACACATTCTCTGAAAATATTGAAAAAGCCTAGATACCGTTTTTTCACTCAAACAATCTGAGCGACATTGATAATCAGTGCCCAGACTTTTTTTGACTTATTAGATGATCTAAAAAATATATATATATAAAGAGTCGGAGTTAAAAACCGAACAAAATGTCAGTATCATTGGTGGTGGATAGAAAGTTATGCTTTCAGGCTACCCACTCCTCTTCTCTTCTTGCCATAACACTTCCATTGCAACGCTTAGGTAACCCCCCTACCCCACCTAAACTTCTCGACAAAATCTGGCAAAATGGATCAAGGATTGAAGGGGAATATCCCATAGCAAAGCTCCCNCCCCTTTTTTTTTTTTTTTTTTGTAAGCGAGTAGTTTGTTTAGAATGGCGCCAGCGTTTAAAGGGGGAGAGAGACTGGAGGTGAATAGATGGATGTCTGCTTCAAAAATCTAATTTCAATTTGCGCTGCGTGAAATCTCGACATATTTCCAGTCGGAGGTTCATTGTTATGCGATGAGACAGAATGGGAGGGGTGAAGAGAGGGTTGCTTGCCAGAATTTATGAGTCAAAAGATAAGGATGAGCTGTGTGGGGAAGAAGAGATCAAAAGGAAATGCGATGTCTGAGGGAATATGAAAGAAGAAGAATCTATTTTAAGGGTAGGAAAATGAAGAGCAAACAGATGTTGTTTTTTTGTGAGGATTATTATTAATATTTTAATAGAGACACAATTTGTTCTCAAAGTTAAATAAATGTATCTCCTTTAAGGAGACCGTCTACGGGAGTACAGAGCCATGTTGCAGACGTCCAGAATTACCATGTTATTTAAGAAAAGGTTGGTTCACTCCAAAATGGAAGTGATAGGATCATATAAGATTTTTAAAAAACTTACATTTTTTCGTTTCATAACTTAAAATAAATTATAACAAGGTTAAATTAGCTCATTTTAACGACATTTCACCTGAAATGTCTCGGTTCTGATATCAAAGTGAAAGCTATAAACATAGAACCAACCTTCTTCAAATAAAGTACATTTTTAACAAGGTCACAACAAAACATTTTTAGATAATTGAGGATTGTTTTAGTGGTTCGGAAGCTCCAGATTTGTCATTACCACATGGAATACAACAGTGTGAGGATATTTCCTTTTATGAACTTCCTGTAAGAAAGTCACAAGTGTTTATTTTGGCATTTTAACACAATGCACACCGGCATGAAATTACATGGTGAACTGTCAGATACCGGCCAAATGTATGATAACTTGAATTTATGCTGTGAGAATATTTTTTTGCGTATAATACTTTTTTTGTGTGTTTATTATACAGTTATTTATGATCTTTCAGATTTTGTGTGAACTTTATTTTGTTTCATAGAAGAAAAATAAAATAAAATTTATGTGGTAGTTTTTGTACATAAAACTTTTTTTTTTTTCAAATATATTAGACAAAAAAAAGTTTAAAATAAAATATTTGTACACATTTTGTTACTAAAGCTAGAAAAAATTATCCTAAATGAATTACAAATTACATTTAGGCCTGACAATAATGTGCCTTAGTGCGGTAGAGGGCAAAACAATTTTGCACACATAATGCTACATTGCAGTTTTCATAAAACCATCTAGTGCTGCCACCTAGTATTTTTTTATGCACTAAGACAGTCTTAGGAAACATTTACAGAACACAATACCTGAGCGTACCTCAGGCCATTGCTTTTGTAAACATTTAAAAGAGGACTCGAGTGTAGCTCGGGCATGGTAACAATATATACTTACGCTAGCCCGAGCATAGTACGAGTGTGGTGTTCATTGGAATTTATTTTTTAAACACATAAATATTATTTTTGGTGATTATTTCACGTTTCGTCTGAATTCCTTATTTATGTTTTATAACTAAAAAGACTAATTCAATAAACAGGATATAAAGCAAAGAATGTATTTACTTTTTCTAATATTTGTACCAGTACTAACTTTATGTAATATTAATCTTTTTAAATAAGTATCAATAACATTTGTTCTTTATAGGCCCTATTTAAAACGAGGAAAAGCTTATGTTTTTATTTATTTTTCAAACAATCCACTAAAATATGTTATTCAAGTGTATTAATTTCTCTCCAGATATAGATAGCTCTGCCGTCATGTTGACTTTATTATGTTCTAGTATTCTTTACTTCTGGTGTGCTATGCTGGGTTTTATATAAGTTACCTTTGTAAATATCAGTCTCGTCTAGTCCAGTTTTTCGGTGATAGAGAAGTCGGGGTTAAAATCCTATTTGGGTGTATTGAGGGGGTTTATTTCCTAAATAGTTTCCCAAATTCTTTTCAAGTAAATTCGGGAGTATTTCACCTAAATTCAACCTTCCTCTTCCCTACACCATTAGTCTAGTTAAAAACCTTTAGTTCGTATGGGTGGTTAAGCGTGGAGCAAAGATAACAACCAATAAAATCTGTATTTGTTCAAAACTTGTATACACTCTAAAAATAAAGTGTGTATTTTTACAACCCAATAGATAGAAAGTAGTACTTGGTCACGTTTGCCCCGTTTTGTCGTTATCATATTGAAGCCATACTTTTTCCAGAAATATGGCATAAAATTCAACTGCCATTTGTTGTGTGTAACGCGATTATTAAAAGAATAAAATGTGATTTTATTCCATTGATTGTCGTAACAGCGCCACAAGTCGGAAACGACGTACATTTTTAAGAAGTTGGCATCGTCGCCCTTTTATACCGGAAGTCGGACAGATAGCGCTGTCAGTTCTCCAGCGTGACAGCCAGGAAAATCTCTGCTAGCATCTCTAGAGATGAAGGGGTAAGGAGGGGGAGGGGAGACCTAAGAAAAATAGGCATTGGAAAGTCCAAAATATAGACGTGAAAAAAGTAGAAATATGTACCCTTCTCTTTCCCACATTACATTCTTAGATTTGATTCAATTTTTCCTCACTCCTTTTTTTCCAGATCAGTGAACTTGCCGGCCCGACGTGATACTTGCATTTTGACTTTTCTCCGCTCACGAAGTTTTTTCCCCTATCTTGGACACAATGTCCTACTTCAGTCAACTTGTCTTTCCTCAACAAAACATTTTAAAGTTTTTTTTAATCTCCTGTCCCTATTGTATTCACTTCCTCCATTTAAACGCCAAATTTCATCTTCTCACTTTGTAATATTTTTTCTGTATATTTTATGTTTCCTTCGATTCATATAAATGTGATAATGTTACTAATTTATGATATACAGAAAATATATTATGTCCGTCATTTTAAAAAGCTTAAATTATTCATATGTTTTTAACTTATCGTTTAGTGAAAAATGTCCACCTCTAGATTATTGGTGTTTTATGTGCCCCTAAGCTCAGAAATTTGGGTCTTAAAATTCTGTATCTCTGTGCCTGGGGCTACGACCGAAACTTTTCACTGGATTTCGTTAAAACTTGATGTTTATATAAATATATAAGACAAATAGTGATTTTAATTTTAGCATTAAAATTAAGGATAGTTTACTAGTGATTGATTTTTAAAAGCATAAATTCATTTGAAAACTTATTTATGTGGAGGGTTTTACATAGTAAATAACACTATATATTTGTCTTTTGGAGGGAAAAAAAATATGGTTGGTTTACTGAAGACTGGTGTTTGAAAATGTGAAATTGTTTTATATATATATATATATATATATATAACTATTTCAAATTTCAAATTATGGTTATATTGAAGAATGGTGTTTGAAAATTTGAAATTGTTATTTATTTATATATATAACAATTTCAAATTTTCAAAGACCAGTCCTTAGTAAACTAGCCATAATTTATTTTCCCTCCAAAGACAAATATATATATATATATATATATATATATATGAGTATTCGGCAAGTGTTTTACATAAGTAGCACACTCTATTTTTTTTGCAGAAACAATCATGGAACAGTAGTTCTTATAACCTAGTTTTGAACAATTTATTTTTTAGCTATAATATACTATATGAGAAAGTATGTAACATTAATTTAAATGAAAATGATAACTTATTATCGGCAAATATCGACTCTCCACACTCGACTATAATTAGAAATCCTATCAAATCGCCACATTCTATTTTTAGAGGAAAACAGAGGTATTACAGTAATACAAATGAGAATTAATATATCTATAAATAAATATACATTCCTTTTATCACCTCATACAAGAAAGTTCTTTTTCGTTACTGGCCCATATTTCCATCCTCGCCAACATAATTGTCGAAGATATAGTCTGAAAACTCTAATAGGTCCGCATTGTATGCAAGGCTCGGTTAGGTCGTTCCACAATAATCGCGGTAGATCTTTGCGATGACACGAAACGCAAGGATGTCATGACTATGAGGTACGGGAGGCACGTGGCGAGTCGTTGAGTATTTGACTGGCAATGGCATGTGGCGAGTTTATATTAGATAAGCCTGTGGCGAGTTGATGTGTGCCTCTTATTACATTGCTTGTAGGGATTTTAACAAGAAGTTCGTCGAATAACTATAGCGACTAGAAACATTCAACTCTACGTTCATTTTATGACGTACATATGGAAAACAAATATTTACAGGCTTTCATTGAATATCGACGTGACAGAAAGCTACTAGTAAAAAATGATTTCTTGACAACACACGATTACCGGTATGTTTTAAATAAACTTATATTATTATAGGTTTGTATTTTTAGGTAATTCTGTCTAACATTTTATTATTATTATTATTATTATTATTATTATTATTATTATTATTATTATTATCACCGCGTCTTACTATCCGTTTAGATTGTACGCACCTACGTTAATGTGTAATGGTATGGTGATTATGAGATGAAATGGAGGACCTACAGTTTAACGTAGGATCCGAACCACGGTGGAGGCCTGGCATTCCACACATTCACAAATTGTGTTTAATACACGTCTTGTCAGAGGTGAAGGAAGGGTTTGTTAATCAGATAAATCTGTGCCGGGACAGAGGTTTGAACCCCGGACCCCCAGCTCGCAAGTCTGACACCTTACCCCTAGACCACCAGGTCACCATTTTAACATGTAAGTTTATGCCGGCAGCATTTTGTTAGAGCAGGTTTTTTTTTAACCTTTTCCAACTCACGGCACATTGAACAAGGCACTAAAATTGTCAAGGCACACTATCAGTTTTTTTAGGAGAGATTTTATCATTATTAAAAAGTGTATTAATAGTGTGTCTAAACGTTCAGTAGCTAAAATTCTAATAATTGTGTTATTTTAAAAATTAGGTTTGATCATGGATTTAAATATAATTTATTTTTTAATCTTTCACCAAATTTCCACGACACACCTTCGTGGCACACCAATGTGCCGTGGGGCACCGGTTGGAAAACGCTGTGCTAGATATTCATCGGGTATTTTAAATTAAAAAATTAAAGTAGGAGAAATTTATAAAAAATCTATAAATTTGTATGAGATAGAGCCGCTCAAAAAGGTTACAAAAAAAAAACTTCAAGAATTTTATTCTTATTTGATGATAAAACTAAAAGCCAACTTTTTCTTAATTTGAAACCATCTTCTTTGTTGAAGTTTTCTTTGTTCGTCTCGGTCCAAATGGCTTCTCTCACGAGTCGATAAAAATGATTGTTTTATTTTTATTTTACAAAAACTTTTGTTTTCTAAAAGTTTACTTGATGTTTTGGTAAAAAAATAAATAAAAAATAATGTTCAACATGAGTAATTTGCAGTGCTCTTTTTATCTTTTTTTGCTTGCGATAGATCTGTTTCTTAGAACGTCTCTGGACAGCATGCCCTGAGTAACTTATTTACAAAGACTTCAAGACAGGCTATATACAAACATTCGCGAGTCCTTGTAACAAAACTTAGCGAGGGCATAGTCATCCCAAATAAAATAACATGTATTTGCAGATACTCCCAAGGGTATTGAAGATATTGTAAAAAAAAAAATTCACGCTTCGTGTACAATCGTGTATTTTTGTATGTTGCGCTGCTACCATGATCTCATGATACGATGCACCTCCAAAATGCACACTGCTTGTATAATCGTCGATACTGGCGTGTTGGGGATAGCACTTTACGGTACATTGCTGCCTGTCTCCAAAGGCACGCTGTCTTGTATGACTGTAGATACTGGCGTGTTGGGGATAGCACTTTACGGTACATTGCTGCCTGTCTGTAAAGGCACGCTGCTTGTATGAATGTAGATACTGCATGGTGCGGCTTGTCCAAGATAACATAATGTGACTCAGTCACATGTCTTGAAAAGCAATGTGACTGTTTTAAACACCCGATATAAGCATGGAAGTTACTCTAGTGTAAGGAGAAAAATATTAAATATCGTAATCTCGTTAGCTGGGCCTTTTATCCTGTTCTTAGAAGCATTGATTGCTCGCTCACCTATTCCAACACAAGGCATCAAATGACGTTAATTATTTTATCATTTTGGCTTATTATTTAGTTTAGTAGAGGGTTATTTTTAGCACCGCGTCATATTACCTATCCAGGCTATACACATACGTTTTAGTTGAGCTAATGAGTTAGGGATGTTGAAGGTTTAATATAGAAGAAGTCTACCCGCATTTGCGTGGAGGTAAAGTTGAAAACCATTTTGGAAAAAACTATCCTCACTACATTTGACCAGGATTCGAACCCCGATCTTCCTGTCATCGACAGTCTAGTCAAACACGAGAGTGACGCCTTAGACCATGCGTCCACCGAAGCAGGCATTATTTAAGTTATTTAACATGCATTTTCTCAACCGACTGATTATATTAGCGATGACTAATTAACTAATTTAAATCTCTAATAAACATCACAGCCAGCCAAATCCTGGATTCAAAATCTCGAAGCTTTGCACAGGCTTACTCTACACACAACTTTATAAGTTTCCTGTTTAAGATGACGTAGGAAGGATTTTCCTATCCAAATCAAGTTATTTCAAATTAAGAATATATTATGATTATAATGTAACCAAGTTTGGCATCAAGTTTTCGTGGAAGGTTGACTTTGCAAGAAACTGCCAAAGTTGACAGACCTACCTACCTGACAAAGGTAATAATATTGATCTCTAAAAGTTTGAGGAAAACGTGTCAAAAAGAAAGAAAGAGGGCCGTGGAGAAGCAACTTCGAAGAATAAACTTTATCCAAGTTTCTATTAACTTTACAGGAGGAAAATAGTGATACGGAAGAAAATTGAATACCCCCTCCCTTTTTTTAAGGGTTGAAACTAACCGGTTAAAGTTTCCCCAATGAATAGCCATCTTTGTCTGATCCTTAAATTTAATAAATTTTTTCTTAGATTTAATATGCGGATAAAATATTTAGTTTTTTCTTTTAGTGTGCAATAAACAAGTAAAATAAAGTTTAAAACATACAGCTTCTAAGTTTTATTTTGATTATTTTTAAGCTTAAGTCGCACAATGATACATATGCATTTTGTTTCTTATATATATATATATATATTTTGTCCCATTTAAATATATTTATACACTTATATATACACACACATTATATATATATTAGGGCTCGACTCGATTCCTCGATACCTTCGATTCTTACTGGTATCGAAAGACTCGAGAGTCGATCTTAATATTACGATTCTTGCAACTTCGATTCTAAGCTCTCAATAAAACTGTCAACTAAACAAAACGGCAACATTCAGAATAGGTAATAATCGATTATCTCTCAAATTAGTTTAGTTTCGGTTTCATTTAAATGCCGGCAAATTGTAAGCATACCCTATTGGCCCGAATATAGTAAGACACCCGAAAATAACACGATCTGACATTATGACAGTAACAAGGGGTAAAAACTTAACTTTGAAACACTTTTTTTACAGTAAAAGTTAAGTGAGACTGGCAGAATACATGAATCGATTCTAAATAAGCAATCAATATATAATACATAGACTAGGGATGCCAATTTTCCGTAATATATCAATATCTATCATTAATTGATATATCATAACCTGTATGTCAAAATCTACGATATTTTAGTCAAATTAAGATGGCCTGTAATTATATTCTCTGTCTTTTTAATTTTTTAATGTTTTTTTAGCTCTTCGAATAGGACAAGTTCAATAAAAATAAAACCAAAATTGACGTAGTTAATAAAAATAAAAATCGACGTAGTTAATTAATTTAATCCAATAGATTTAGAGCGTAGTCCGATATATTAAATATATCGATATATTCTATGTATCGATATATCGTTGTCAAAACTTTATCATTAATTTCTGGAAAGCTAACTTGCGTAGGATCATTTATGGTGGACGACTTTACATTTTTGTAACGTGAGAAATATGTTATTTCCGTTATAAAATCGCGATTCATTGTATTGATTTCGAGTTTATTTGAATTTTTTGTTTTGATTTTCAGTTTTGTATATCTATAAGATTGTTAGATTAAAGTTTCAAGCAACCATGTGATGTGATGGTCGAGTCCAAGTTTCGCACTGAAGGGGGGCAGTAGGGTATCAGTCACGTTAGATTTTCTATACAATAACAATAATTATTAAATACAAAAAAAAAGTTTTTGACTGTTTTTACAAAGCTAATCTCTTTTATTTGACAAATTTACAGTTTTATTTGCGACAAATGCTATAGGCCTAAGCTAATACATATTTTTAATCTGTTATTTCTTACGATTTAAAAATAATTAAGTGATGTCAACAATGATATTGTTTGTCTACTTGCTACGAGTACGGTACATAAATTTTCTTTCCAATGGCATTAATTCAAAATAGTGCACTTTCAATTAACGATCCTCTTTGGTGAATTGAATAAATTTGTGTTCTCAATCGCTGTTTATTACACCTTTTTAAAAAAATATTATTTACAAATGTTTGATTCATTGAGGCTCTATTTGTTGGTAATAATACATGTTTACTATAATGTAATTCCTAATTATTTTATTATTTTGATTATATGATTAAATACTTAGTAAAATAGATATGTTTCTTTGTTAAAATTTTAAAAAAAGTTTTTATTAATGTGAAACTTTTTTAGTTTTTAGATATGTAATGAAGTTGAATACCTACATATTTGTATATGAGGTTGGATGCTTGGAAAAAATAACGAAAAAATAAATGTTCAAGAATCGGAATCGAGAATCGAAAAATCGAGGTTGAACCTAAGAATCGGAATCGAGAAAAATAGGTATCGTGACATCTCTAATATATATATATATATATATATATATATATGTATCAGTGGTTGATACAGTTCTATCGGCTGATCCTCACACTTTAGAACAGAAATTGCAACTCGCCCGCGTTGTTTCTGCGAATGTGGACACAGATCTGGGCGATACCTTCCTTTATATGCCGCAATAAAGATAACTTGAAGCGAAGGTGTGAAAGGTGACTACGTTGCCGACAACAAACGCGTCCTTTACAAACTTGTGTGTTTTACTGACGTGATTAAGTCCGTAATGATTGCCGCCGTATCGTTAACCGGTTTTAACAACTATCCTTGGAATACACCTGTGAGCAGTTGATGATAACTGGCAAGCTCATGTTTAGTGTCGGTTATGGCCTGAATACGTTCGCAGTTGATACTTATATTTAATGTCGTGCATTAATGCTGAAATGTTTATTGGTTTAACATTCAAGTGAATATTGCGAGTAAACAACTATTTTGAAATTTTCCTCGATGGGAGCCTCTTTGATGGTCGGATGATCTGCATGGCCTTTGAACTGTTTATTCTGTACCGTTTTTGCACTGTATTTTATACACCATTTACATTCTTTATCACGATTCGCACAACGCGACTAGGTTATTTTTGTTATAATCCTACTATTTTTATAAGTTGGAATGGACGTCGTCGCGTGCTGACCCCGTGAACTTTCCTAGACACGCCACTGACAATAACAGTAACACAGTGCCAAGAGTTTTCGTCAAAAATTTGTGTTAACAGGGTATTTCAACCGATTTGATACCTTAACTCTCAGTCGGTAGCCTGTTTGTCTAATGAGGGTCCCGAGTTCAATTCCCGGCATGGGCGAAACATTTATCATTGGTGAAATGTGGGTTTACCCTTTCATAGTGATGAATTAATGGCCGGGAACTGGATGTTGTTCCTGTCCTAGTCTTAAGTTAGCTTATACGGCATATGAAGCTACTACAGGCCTAGCAAGCCGGTAGTGGAAAATATTTGTCTTAAATAAAAAAAAAACTGATCCAGGACACAGACTGGAAACAGTATTGGATGTAAAATAAGTTTTCAGGAGAGAAGAGAATAAATAATCCGGGTATATTCTGTGTCATAATATGACTTTTTTTGTGTAGTATATTAATCACTTAAAACAATAATGAAACAATCACAATCTCGTAATGCACTGTCTTGTGGACTTACCTTGGGTCGTTAGTCTACAAGTTCGACTCCACCAATGGTGTACTCGCACACTTCTATCCACAACACTAGTCCTGATCGGAAGACCTAAGCCATTCTAAACTTAAAACATGACTGCCCGTCCGTAGGAATGAACCATTGACACACTACGCCAGTGACGTTACAAGGGCATAGAGCCATCTCGTGTAGAGTGCCGTGTACCTCAGCTATCGCATCGTGACGTACACGGCACAGGTCCTAAGGTGTGATTTGCTAAAACGTGTCAGACGCGAATATAGATGTTTTCCTACAGAGCGACTGACGCGTTTGAAATACCATAAAATATCGCAGACGAGACAGTTTTTGTTTGCCATTAAATGGATGGTTATTAATATTAATCATTAATTATTAGTATTAATAAAATTGAACCGACAATTTTATCTTAGCCCTGGCTTTTCGCAAAAGCAATTGTTGAAAAGAGCAATGAAAAACTGTTTACAAGTTTACTATTAGTTCGTAGAATGACAGAAATATTATTTGTAACAAAAGTTAAGGACATAGGCTACCTGTAGAAAGTAAAAATTTAAGATTAGTTAATTCATATTAAATAATATTTTATTTTATAGTAACAGTAAAAGAAAATGCAGCTTGTCACACGAAATTATAGCTGCGTGAGCAAACGCGTCTATACTGCTTCCAGAGGAGTGCTCGCGTCTGACGCCATCGGTTGTGTTGTGACGCGCGCGACAGCCTCGGGCTACCAAAGCGACATAATTTAAAAACACAAGTAGCGTCTGACGTTCGCGGCTCTAATTCGCTTCTGACGCGTTGTAGCGAATAACACCTTTATGCATCACTCTCACAATCGACTGTTCTTCCTTTGACAGGAATATCGGGGTTCGAATCCTGTTCAGGTGTACGGAGGGGGATTTTTCCTAACTGGTTTTCCCCTCTTCATTCATGTGAATGTAGGTACATTTCCTATAAATGCAACCATCCTACCCTAAGCCCACTAGCGTAATTAGTGCATGAGCGTACAACCCGGACGGTTGCAGACGTGGCGCTAAAAATGTACTGAGTGTGATGGTGTTACTTGAATGAGAATTATTTTTTATTTATTTTTTTGTCCTGTTGGTCTAGGGGTAAGGTGTCAAACTTCTGTGCTGGGGGTCCGGGGTTCAATCCTCGGTCCCAGCACAGATTTATCTGATTGCCAAACCCTTCCTTCACCTCTGACAAGACGTGTATTAATCACAACTTGTGAATGTGTGGAATGCCAGGCCTCCGCCGTGGTTCGGATCCCATGTCAAACTGTAGGTCCTCCATTTCATCTCACAATCACCCTACCATTACACATTAGTGTGAGTGCGTATAACCCGAACGGGTAGTAAGACGCGGTGGTAATATTAATATTTATCACCGCCTCTTACTACATGCTTGGGTTGTACGTTTATATAATAATTACGGTAGTCTGTTAGTGATAAAAAAAAGGTTGAATTTAGAGGAAGGGTATACGCATTTTTGTGTAGGGAGAGTGGAAAACAATTTGAGGGAGGGGGGAATCACCCTCAGAACACCCGACTGGAGTTTCGAGCCCCAATCTCCTCATCACCGGGTAAGACCATACCAGACATTGTTTACAACCTAGCCCACTTGCCCACCGATTTAGGTACTGTAAGTTTAAAAACCAGCAAAAAGGAACATCTGTTGTGACGAACTATGCCGAATAAAAATACGGTCCAATTTTCATGGGAAGAGCTTTATCTGACATCTTGGTAAAGTTACTAGATCTATTTTCATGTAACCCACTTCAGTGGCTGAACGGTGTAAGGCGTCACCCTCGTTAGACTGGCCTGCTGATGGCTGGGAGATCGATGTTAGAATCCCGGTCAGGTCTACTGAGGGTGGTTTCTCACTCTCCTTCCATGCAAATGTGAATAGATTAACTTTAAAATGCTTCCTTTCTCATCCCTACCCCATCAGAGTAATTATCATACATGCGTACAGCCGGGCCAGGTAGTAGGACGCGGTGATTACAAAACTAGTTTCAGGTATACATCCGTCAAGTAATGTGATTTGAAGCTGTCACTTTTGATAAAGATTATAAATACCTAACTAGTCTAACTATCGTGAAATGTTATCACTGTTGATCGCAACAAAAAAAAAAGTGTAAACTAGTCTTTTAAAAATTGCCAGAGAAAAAAAAACCTAAAGTAAAAGAGC
>CABFWO010000286.1:166705-179847 GCA_902155825.1 Timema genevievae | reverse complement strand
TTGGGGGGTGGTGCGGGGGGGGGGGGGATTGTTACGGCCTCGGCTGATGACGTCACAAACCTGGAGAGACGGTACAAACCGAAACGTCGATGCTCTTCGGGAAAGTTTGGTTTTGACTTTTTTATATTTAACTTTCAAAACATAAAATGGACCTATGGATTGTGGATTCGGACTTTTAAATTATCCTTACCGTTGGTTACACAGACATTGGCGCCAGTCTCATGTAGTTTGTTTTGCTCGTGAGCTGGTGATGGGGGCTCAAATCCCCTCTAATGTTTTTTCAGACAATTTCTCCACGCAAATGCGGGATTCATATACAATTAATATAATATAGATTATAAAGATAATAGAAGGATAATAAAGGAAGAGAGAGCTAATAAAGAGAGAAAGAAAGATATTAAAGAGAAAGGTAATACAGAGAGAGAAAATATATTAAAGAAAGGGAGAACAATAATAAAGATAGATTGATATAATAAATAGATAATGAAAAGTGATAAAGAGAGAAAGATAATATAGAGAGATAAAATAATAGAGAAAGAGACACTAGAGATACAAAGAGCCAAATTAATGTATACTTTATTCAATTAACAACAGATTAATATCACACCCTCGAGCCTCTAGTGACTATAGATAAGCATGGCCATATGTAGGCCTAATAATATCCCATTTATGTAGACTACACCCTCTAATATTACTTAATCTACTCATTAAAACGATTCTATGTTGATAATCTTTATAATTATGTCAAACAAAAAAAAGTTGAGTAAATAAAGATCCTTGTTTACCTTTAAATGTCCCAAGACTAAAGCAAATTCCTTTCTGCTGGCATATTTAAACCGATTTTGATTCTAAAACACCCCACGCAGAGTATTCTTTTTTTAACTAACACTTTTTTTTAAGCATTTTTAATTTAATTTTCCACTTTAAAAAATAGGGAACAGACAAGCATAAAATAAAAAAATAAAACAAGTGACTTGAGGAAATAAGGGATTGGAAAGGTGGGTGGGGGGGTGAAGAGTTCCCATGCAGTGATAATGTAAATAAACGCAAGAGGTGGAAACAAAGCGACAAAACAAAACGCTCGCGCCTGGGAAGAGTTGAGAGAAGTCGGTGGCCGTAAACCATGTCGCTAAATTACAGAGAAACACCCGAGAAATTTGTGGAGAGAACAGTTCCAGGACCACATTACAGTCCAATTTTTAAATTAAGTGTTTTATTTGACAGCTATAAATGCTACAAGATCTACTGTCTATTTTCCATAGAAAGGGCTTTATTCAAAAGATAAAAATGTTACCAGATCTAATGTCCAATTTCCATAGGAGAACTATACTATACTATATAGGAGAACTGGATAAAAGAATTGATAACATATTCCAGGACTTCAAAAAGACAAAGAACTTGAAAATAAGTATGAAATACAACAGCAAAACTCGTTTATTTCATACGTTGCCAAAACCACTCTGGTATTATATAGAAAGCCTAAGCATATTATAGAACGCCTGCATTTCACACATTGCCGGTGACATATATTTGTAACAAGCTCTATGTACCCTCGTCCTTCTATTTGATGTATCTATGTATATATGTATTAGACTCTAGGTAGTCTAGTCACCCAATACAGCCTCTTCCTTTACTTAGGGCCGGTCTTATGACTCCTGGATAAATATTAATCTGGCCGATAAATATTTTTATCTGGTCGATAAGTTAAAACTGCGTCTTATGGCTGCCAGATAACATTTATCTGCCAGATAAAATGTATTTATCCATCACATTTTTATCAGGAGGCTTAAATAACTGCTAATCTGAAAGCTAAAATGACCGTTGCCATAGTAACACGTTGTTTTTCTTGAGGTTTCACCTATCAGAATATGTTTTTAGATTAAATCTTGACTCAAATGTTTAGTAGGCACAGGTCCAGGCTTCTATGTATAAAGTTAGAACATTTAATTCACACTTTTATAAAAAACTGACAAGCTGTTTGTAGAGTTATAGTTAAATAAGAACAAATTATTTAAAAGTGAGTACAATAAATTAAATTTTGTAAACGTTGTATCAAACTATTGACCACATTTTGGCAGACACCGAAATTAGTACAGGACGTTGCAAGACAGATTTCTGCGCCCACGTGACGCCATCTGTTTCCTCGCACTCGTTTAGTCGCCATTAACTAACATATGTTAAGCGTTGTAGCCACTAGCCAGGCTGTAGCGGTAGCAGCAGGGTTTATACGCATGCGCGCACCAGTAAAAACAGTACCAACCTTGCGTATTCTGCACGAAAATATATTCATCCGGCAGATAAATTCAGTTCATAATAGGCTTAAAATATCAAAGTGGCTGATAACCTTTATTTGGTCGCTAACTTTAATCTCCCAATAGTAATATTTATCTGACCGGCCCTTAGTAAATCTCAAGCCACCATTTCGGATATTGTTCCGGTAAAAAGGTTTGTATTTAGGAATTAGGGAGGTTAAATCACACCAGCTCACCAGGCCTAAGATTCAAAACCCGACCTCCACCGTCGCAGACTCCTGCGAGGCTGACGCAATGATAATTCCATGCCCTGTGAAATGTTATCCTCTGATTAAATCCCTTCTAGTATATTCCCGGAGCAAGTTCGTCTGAGTGACACCTCTGTTCCTCGGGAGAGTTCGGGGAGTGCGTACTCTAGAACTTTGCCTTGAGAGCAGGCAGGGTGTGATGGCGTGGGATGTTGAAAGGGGGAGGGGGTGGAGGGTTGATGGCACAAAACAACACGAAACGAGCAAAGTGTAAACGGTAGTTAAAACAAATCAACGTGAGCCGAGGTTAAATATTTGATGGGAGGTGGATTCACTGTATATCTATCTTTCTCCCTCTGTTCTTTGTTCTTGATATATTTCCATCTCTCTCACTCGTCAGTGTTTTTTTGAAGGATGTATAGACATACACACACGCACGACTCGTCACTTGTAATATCAAACATCGGGGAAAGTGTTTGCTGTAATCGTATCGCGTGTGAAAGGACACACTTTTAAAGTGTCCCCTCCCCTTCTATTCCACTCGCCCTCGGGGAACTCTTTTTTTTTCAGTAGCACTCATCTGATTAGTTGAGTGAGGGCTGGGAGTATGTGTGTGCACTCACTCGCGTGTAGCACGTCCAATCAGGAAGGTAATAATATTTAAAAAAAAGTGTCTCTGTTCATTTGGATTGTGTCGGGTTCGTTCAAAGAATAGATGGCACTAGTGAGCAGGACGGGACCCTTATTAAGTTACTATCTTGTTACTACCTAGACAGGTGACCTGGTGGTCTAGGGGTAAGGTGTCAGACTTCTGTGCTGAGGGCCCGGGGTTAAATCCTCGGTCCCGGCACAGATTTATCTGATTGCCAAACCCTTCCTTCACCTCTGACAAGATGTGTATTAATCACAATTCATCTCACAATCACCCTACCATTACACATTAGCGTAAGTACGTATAACCCGAACGGGTAGTAAGACGCGGTGCTAATAATAATAACTACCTAGACATATATTCTTATTTCTACTCTTTTCTCGCAATTTAAAACCTTATTTATAGACTAGCATCGGGAGACAACCCATTACCCATTAGACAAATAACAAGCACTTCGGTGGTCGAATGGTCCATGGTGTCACACTCGCAATAGACTCGACTGCCGATTACAGAAAGATTGGGGTTCGAATTCCAGTCGGGTGTACCGAGTGCGATTTTCTTCAATGTGTTTACCAATCTCCCGCGCAAATGCGGGTACACTTCCTCTAAATTCAACTTTCCTCAATCCTTAGCCATTAGCGTAATTGGTGCATGGGTAGTAAGACGTAATGCTAAAAAAACTAACTTATTTTTTCTAAAATAAATTAATATAAGGGAAGTTTACTTACGACAAATTATAGAAAATATGTAATTTTCCGGAATTTTTCTTAAAGATTGAGTTCCAAATGGGTATAGATAGGGGAATAGTTTTTAATGATAAATAAAAATACCTTTTTACTTTTAAAATTAAATGCGTATAACCCGAACGGGTAGTAAGACGCGGTGCTAATAATAATAATAATTTAAAATTAAAAATAATTTTAGGATAGCTTACAAATAACCAATTTTAGAAAATTTGACTTTTTTAAAATATTTGAACAATTTGCTTTAAATGCTTATTATGACTAATTAACAAGGTGATTTAGTTTTTTTTTTATGAAGAAAACTTACTTAAGTGCAGTTTTCTGAAAAATTAATTTTTTAACATTTTCAATATGAGAAAGTTTGTCCGATTGTGTCGTACCTTTTTTTTACCATCTTATTCTAACATATTTAGTTGACTCACATTAAATTATTGACAGTTCTTAAACCATTTAAACAAATTGATATGGGTTGTGAGAAAATACCCTACTACTATTTTCTTTCAGGGGAACTCAACTAAAAATTCAACACACATTTTGTTTGTTTCGTCACATCTTGGACTTATACTGTAACTCTGTACAAAACGATCTAAAATAAAAGTTCTAGATATTAATACTTTCAGACGTTAAAAAACGCTGTTGAAATATACTAAAATTTTTGATAGAAAGGGCCTTTTAGAATAAACAAACCTTTTTTTACAGTCAATATTGATACAATTTTACTATATTATTATTGTTATTATATATGTATTGATAATATATATCCAAAATAATATCTGACAATCACATATCTTGACGTATGACGTGATCGTAGCTCTAGTAACGTTTCAAGCTGTCAGATAAGGCCATTTCTATGAAAAGTAGACTATACATACTCGTATTTCTATGAACAATATTGTAATTCTTAAACCTATAAAGTAGTTTGTGCTTTGCGTGTGTATGTGTTGGTTCGACAAACATCATAGATGCGTGCTCGATATGTCTAATTATGTATACATATATTAAAAAGTTTGGGGTTTTTGCGTCGCTGCCTCTAAGTCACAGTACCCACTTATATCGCAAGCTCTGAAAGGAAGACGTAATAACAGCGTTATACAAACAGATTTGTCTGTTAACTGTTTACTTAGCAGAAATTAGCTTGAGCAATCTAAGTCCTTCCCCCGAGAAGTTCATCTGGCATCCACCGCCGCTCGACGCTCGCTCAGAATAGAAGGAATAATACCGCTCTCTCTTTATCCGTCCAAATAAGCATTCGAGGGGGGGTGGGGGCTTTCATTATCACTGACAGCATTTCAGTTTAAAAATCGTTAATATACGTCTGTTTTTCCTCCTCTGGGAATGTTAAAAAAGTCGCTGTGAGAAACGTGAGTTTTTTTTTTTGTTTCAACATTACAAACGCAATATACTATCCCAAATAACGTCACTTACTATCGTGTAAGGACATGTACTGTACTTCTCATTTATGAAATATAATGTGAACACGCCACATATATACTATAATAGTGGAGAACCATGTGCATTTATGTACTGACAATCGTGGACAATCTTGTGAAGATATTTACTATCATGGACGATCAAGTGCATCATATATCCCCTACTGATTATCTTAGAAAACCATTAGAATAAGCCTATACATATTTTTATTATCAACGCGTCTTACTACCTGTTCAGGTTATGCTCAGACATGATAATTACTCTAACGGGTAGGGATGAAGAAGGAAGCGTTTTAGAGTTAATCTACCCCACCCTTGCCTAGAAGGAGAGTGAGAAACCATTTAGGAAAACTATTTTCTTTTAGACCCTACCGGTATTCAAACCCTGATCTTCCCATCATAAGCAGGTTAGTCTAACACGAGAGTGTCGCCTTAGACCACTCTGCCACTGAAGCAGGTCTATACATATTGATCATCATGGATTATGATGTGCATAAATGTATATGATGATTATATAGGAAAATCATGAAAGATATGTATTTACTATCGTGGAAAAGCATGTGTGTATGTATGTACTATATATATATATATATATGTGTGTGTGTGTGTGTATAGATAATGTGCCTCTCATAATGTATTATAATCTATAACCCAATTTATAGGCCTACCTATTATGGAAGAGCACAAATATGTAGTTGTGTAAGTTATTTTTGTGTAATGCTAGTACTTTTTTTTTAAAGGAAAAGTGTAAAATTAGTTGCCAAGTTATGAAGTGAGCCCTTAAAACTTTATGCCTTAATAATAGCTTAAAAATTAATGACGTTTACCTTTTCTCGGGAATATTGCTTACTTTTAAGTCTGTTTAGTTTACAAAGAAGATAATTAATAGAGTCAATTTATACGTCGTGAATTCAAATGTATCTAGAGCCTCTTAAATGTTTGTAAAACTATCTACATTAATACTTCTATAATGGTTTATTTATATATGCATATCTGTTGAGGATCTATTTTAGTACTGTTGGATGTGAAAGTGGAAATTTGGAGCGATTGTAAAGGAAACGCTTAAAATTTGTGCAAAAATCCGGAACCCGAAAAAATGTATCAAACAATTTAAATTAAATTATAGTTATTTATTTATTTATAAACATAAAAACAAATTCTATAATAAATACATATTTAACACTCAGGGCTTAAGGTGCTTGAAAGTTCACGGCCATCAGAACGTAAGCTCGCCATTCAATCCCTAAACTTGCATCCAGCCAGGCTCTTTCATCAATCAAGAACCAGAGCACAGACGAAAGTCAAAGCATAGCCTTTATCTGGCTTGAAAATGCATCAGGACCGCCAAAAAACGTAAATAACTAACGTACTGTAACTACATAACACTTGCGAATGCGTGCAACACCTGAATAGCCAGAAATTAACTTAAGAATAGATAAAAAAAAACCGTGTGATGAATAAAAAATACGTAAATAAAATAATACCTTGAGTTTATTCTTGGATAATTAGATGATTAATACCGTATACAATGAACAGTTGTGAATGTTTGTGATTTATGGGAATTCTCGCATTATAATGGTCATTTCTTGGAAAAACTACCGCATGACATGTGATGAAATGCGACGAATGAGCGAGGAAAGTGACGTAATTTGGAAACGTGGCTATAATTTAAAACCGACAAAAGTCGAGGCATGACTGCCTGTATTCTCTCATTGATGTCTCGGCTTAACAAGGGGTCTTGTTTCTTCAGGTTTCTCAACTAAAATGTTGTGTACACGCCTGTCATCGCCCATACGCGACACATGAACTCAACCTGCTTGCCTTGATTATCCTTAACGACGTTGTCTACTTGGTGAATTAGAAGCTATTTGGCTAAGTGGGCTTCGTCTTAACTAGACGCACCTGAGCACTCTAAGCACCACCATCACACTTTGACGCCAATGTACGAAATAGATGGATAGATAGATAGATAGAGAAGAAAATGAACAATTCATCCTGCAAGGCCTCTTGTTTACATGCTGATAACACTTCCCCACTTCCTCTGACGAGTATTAATTAACACTCATTTACTTTTGTCACCTGGATAGCATTAGTATGCATTTCAAAATTGTATTTGATTCCACGGAATTTTTTTTAATCTTCATCCTGACAGGAAGATTCCTACAGCCCATTTTACGACAGTGAAAGACTATTTTTTTTATAATTATTTAATAATTTAAAGATTTTGTTTGAATGTAATATATTTAAATCCCACCTAATAAAACGTTAGATACATCAACATATGAAATCCTATCTTGACTTACTGGTACGTGACAGATGAGCAACGTCCTTAATATGTTTCTAGATGAATACAAATCATGAGGTTCATTATGTAACTTTCTTCATATTTCTGTTTGCTTAGATCTCCTCAGTACTTTGCTCTCAAAGACTCAATCTACCCTCTCGGACCACGCTTCACACCCGCGCTCATATATCAACACCGAGAGTAAATATTACCAGGGTTTTAATCGTTTGGAAAGAAAAAAAAATCAACATTTGTCTGAAAAAGCCACCAACTGGCAATCAACCACTTTAGTCTAGCAATTTAATTATTCGTACCGAAACATTAACGCATTCTGCTAATCGCTTTCATCCCTTCCGCCTCTCCCTTATCTGTCCCTTCACATATATTACACCCTCACTCAACCATATCCAACCCCTATCTGAACACACCCTGACTGCAGTCAACTGTCGCATTGTGGATAAACATTATCGAGAGAGAGAGATATGGGACAGCTTTTATTCACAAACAGGGGAACACATTTATAGGCACGCGGTCTAAATGTCATCTAGGACTACTGAGGGTGATTTTTCCCTGAATACCTTCCCTTGACGCAAATGCGGGTACGTTTCCTATAAAATTACACCCTCTTTGTCCTTACCCCGTTAACTTTTTCCCCCCGCCGCGTTTTAGTAATCGTTTGGTTTGTACTAATTCATTTAAAACGCTAATTGAAAAGGGATTCCCCGTGTTTGCCTGTAAGGAGAGTGGGAAACTGCTTGGAGTAGGATCTTACTTGTACGGCTTTGCAATGGGAATATTTCTTTGTTTTTCTAGGAACTCAGCGATTTCAAAATATAGTCTTCAATATATTATGTTTTTTATCTGCTATGTCCGTACATCATAGTTCAGTAAAAATAAAGCTTTAGATTAGTAATTTGCTTTTTCGTTTACGCCCACCCAAACCCTTGGCCCCCGTAGGCATTTGAGTCTGCTGCACCTGCTCCGGATTGTCTGGAAAAATGAACATTTCTTTTGATTTTTTTTAATGCAAGGAATGTTTGATTTATAAAAAAAATAGGTCCCTTGGGAATCGTAGTAGTCGTCCTTTTCTACCATTGAGTTAAAATGTGAGCAGCTCTAAAAGTCCGTTCCACTCGTACTCTGCAGTACAGGTCTAATGGAGCGCGCAGTTGCCAGATCTCACCCACTCGAAACAGACAAACAACGTTTACATTCAAACTTAGCAAATTATACAAACTTTATACATGCTATGGCAATCACTTTGAAGTTTGAGTTGTCGAGAATTGTGTATTATTCTGTTTATCATCATATTAATGCCGCTTTTGATATACACTGTACACTGTCACCTGCAATGAATAGGTTGGAGATCGAATCCTTTCAAAGATGGTCTTCCCAAGTCCATAGGTTTATACAAAAACATTCCCTGTTTGCATGTGAATATGTGTGCACTTTTATAAACAATTACCTAATTTATCTTTGCTATAGTAAAAGCAAAAACTCAATAATAATAATAATAATAATAATACATAAATACAATAGTTTTATACATTAAAATACCGATGATTATAAAGTGGCAGGGGGGGAGTTCTAAAAACCATTCAAGGCACATTTAAGCCTTCTCTGTACATTAACTAACATATTAGTTTAAACCTAAAAATACCTTTATGGTTCATCACTGTCTCCGCACAAGGGTGTGGCTAATGTGAAGTAGTGTTTAGTGGATAGCCCAGGTAGCTCAAATTTTGAGAGTGAGTAGGTGGACTTATGGGTGGAGGAGATGACACAGTGGATAATGAGGATGATGAAGTTAATCTTATTAAAAACTGCTCCTAGTCATCTTGCAGCTCGTCTGCTTTCTACATTTCATTTTCAATTCTTTTGACGTGATTTACTTAACTGAACAAGTTTTCTACAAAAAGCTTTTCATACGTGGCAGCCATTAAGGACCTCATATTTTAAACCTTAAAACTAGCACTGTTCATTTTAATAAATGTTTTTACTTGAGTCCACACCATCTCTATAGGGTTAAGTTCACGATACGGAGGCAAACGAATGACTTGTCGAACCACCGCCTTCGCCATCTCATCCACTCTGTATTTTTCAAATTTGTGTTTGTGTTGCGAAACCAAATACAGCATTTCCCGTTTCAACATTTCGTCATCAACATCAATGCTATTTTAGATAAACCACTCAGCTATTTGAGCTTTACGCCATGATGTGGTCGGGATCTCTTCACACCTTCTGCTGTGATTACCTTCATTATCGATCACGATAACAGCTCCTTCAGGTGTATTAGGGAGTAATTGTTCTGAAAACAACTTTTCAGAAACGTCACCATCCATTTAGTCATAGGAATCTGCTGTGTTTTTCTTGCACAAAAACGTGAGATCAGCACCTTCAACAAAGCCATTGCTATTTCCAGCGTGAATCATCGCAAACCGTGGTCCGCAAGCCCGTGGTGGCTTCAGTCCCGTGCTTAAACCCTCAAGAAATGCTTGCCGAGAACTCTGAATGGTAGTATATTCCCACTTCTTGGAAACGCTATGTCCAACATTTACCTATGTTTCATCTGTATAAATAATAGGTCTACCTTCAGCTCTGAACTTCGTAATATCCTCCAAATACTTATGACGTCATCTAATAATGTCATCCCTTTCAATGAAAGCACTCTTGTTACCCGTCCGTTCGTACTTAAACCCATCTCCTGTAAAAATCTGTATAAGGTAGTTCGTGAGAAATTTGGCAATGTGTCATCTGCGTTTACCCCGCTAAAATAATATTTAAAGTAGGGGGCAAGTGGTTGAACAACAATACTTAAAGTAGGGGGCAAGTTGTCGAACAACAATACTTAAAGTAGGGGGCAAGTTGTCGAACAACAAGGAAAGGACAAAACAACGGAACACCACTTTGTACGATACCATCGATGTGTTCGTTCTTGATTTTTTGTTTTCCTTTTCTCTTTTGTTTTCTCTTTGAAGGAGTCCGCAAAGGACCACATTTTTGTTCCTCTCTTAATGCGTAAATAGTTCTTTCGGAACATTTCGTGTCTTTACATGTTTCCCTAACTGCTTTGGTGACATTCATTGTTTTAGTAAAATAATTGAAAACGTTCATTACTATTTGATGTTCTTTGCTTCTCAGTATACACTTTTCTTGTTATGCACTTTTCTTGTTACCATTTCCATGATAAATAGTTTTAAAAACTAACACTAAACACTATGAATCAATAATAAATAATATATAAAATTACTATCCCATATAAAGTAAAATATATTATAAATACAAGTATAAGGAAAAGTTAAAATATAATATGATCAAACGTTTGATAAAAAATGACGGTTAAACCACCAAACACTCCTAGCACTTTGTAGGCCCACGCCAAAATAATGACCGTAACCCGAAACACAATAATAATGGCTCACAACTGGAGAGTGCCTTCTTGGATGGATTTCAAACAGCTGTGCTTTGCTTTTCCAAGAGGACTGTCATCAGTAGGATTCATTGGTGCGAAGCTCAGCAGGGTTATATTTATGTTTACATGGAGGGCTACGCCTGAAACCTTCTTTATTAAACTATAATTACAAACGAAGACGAGTATAATTAATGTTTAAGTGACTGAACTTTGTATTTTGTGAAACCAATATTATCAATGTTGATGTGGATGGGATGAACTCAACGCTACAACTGTATAACATTACTCTGCACTTCAAGACCAGACAGAGCGTAAAGTGAACTACACCCTCTTCAACTTCAAAATGCTACCACACATAAATGGGGGTCATAGTTAAAAAAAATGAGCTTTTCTTATCATTTCTTAAACATAATGTACCTAAGCAAAATCAAAAGAAAAAAGTTTCTAACAAGACAACTTTTTCATGTTTAACTTTAAATATTTTAAGAGGTATAATAAGTTTTAATTATTTTTTTTTAGCATTGTGTAAAATATATTCCTTTCAGACTTTGCAGACGTTGTTCATAGCTATTATAAAAGCCACCATAAAATTACTGGCTTTTCCACACAATTGGAACGAGACTTATGACGTGATATATTTGGAACCTCATGAAACTTTGACACAATGCATATTTTCATATTTTGAAAAAAAAAAGTTATTTAAAAATATCTATGGTGGCTTGAATTGATTTCACAAGATACATAAGTGAATGTTCTTTATTATGCCATGCTTATTTCATAGAAATAACGACGTTCAAATTTAAGAGACAAATGGCAACTCCGCTTAGTTGAAAAAAGACAGCACTAACGGAGAAACCAATGGGTTGGAAAGAGATGGTAATATTCTATAAGAGCCTCTATTGCAATTTGAGAGTGGACCGGCCTTATAAATAACAACATGTCATCCTAGCTTGACCGTGTTGGGGCTGACAGTGCTACCAACATGGTGTTGATAAAAAAAACACTATTAAAACAAATGTCGACCCTGTCCCTGTGTGACAAGGGACGCGGGTAATTCTCTGGCACAATCTGACAGAAGAGTCAGGATCTATGACGCGTCATACGGGTCAGTAGGAATCACAGGCCATTGTTCGATGAAAAGAGAACATGTGGGAATAATCGCATGTTTGCCCCGGTCCAATCAAGATAAACAACAGAGTTTGGTGGTGGGGGTTGGGGAGATCACACGAACATGTACCTTACAGATATGTAATAAATGTATACATAAATCAAAACCCTCCCATCCCGACTCAGAAAAAAATAGTATTTTATTTGTTTACGTCTATTTCACTATTCTAGGACTAAGTTCATGGGATTTTTTAAGTAAATATATTATATAGGCTACTTTCGTGTTTTATTTTGCAGTACTTTTTTTGCGATCAACATTTATTACACTTTATTATATTATTACTCTTATTTCTCAGTTATTGATAACATCAATCAAAAGGGACAGCTGAAGATCACATGACTTGGCGGATTAATATATGTTTAATTGTTTAAGTAGCTTTCGTAACTAATTGTCAAAATAGGTTTCTTCCTACCTGGATTCGAACTGGAACTACAGTCCAATTTTAATAGGTAATTTGAGAGCTAACCCTATTTACAGTAGGACTGTTGGTAAGTGCTAGTAAAAGTTACCAGATCTACTCAAATGTATCCACTCGCCAAACCACGTGATCTGCAAGACTGTTTAGATGTATCTTTTTTCAGTCAAAACGTTCACAATAAACAATTTGTTTTTGGTTATTTAGTTCTTTTAACCGTTTTTATATCTTCTGATAGCTGTCAGCTACTACCACTCCCGTGGCGAGTGGACTCTACTAGATCCAATTTCACGTATTCATACGTCAAATCATGTTATCTTAAGCTGTCCCTCTTGATAGATATATCAATACATATAAAATAACAATAATAATATGTTAAAATGTTATCAATGTTGAGCGCAAGCAAATATGTTTGTATTTTCTAAAGGGCTCTTTCTATGAAAACCGGACTGTATCCGTGCTGCGGCAGGGCTGCCCTTAGCAGACGTGGGGCTCTGGGCAAATTTCGTTTGTGGGACCCCCAGTTACCTGCTCCCCC
>CABFWO010000286.1:140543-154775 GCA_902155825.1 Timema genevievae | reverse complement strand
CAGTGACGCTACCGCTCAGCGTTCTGTCAGTACCAGTGAAGACATAGAGCAGTGACGCTACCGCTCAGCGTTCTGTCAGTACCAGTGAAGACATAGAGCAGTGACGCTACCGCTCAGCGTTCTGTCAGTACCTGTGCAGACATAGAGCAATGCACACGAACTGCGCGCGTCATTGTGACGGTAATCAGTGTACAGTCAGAATGGAGGATGAAATAGACAAACAACTTATTATCAATGAGGTGCGGGATAGATCTGTCATTTGGAAGTTGTCCCTCATTTGGAAGTTGTCCCTAGAATAATACCACGACAGAAATTTAAAAAAAACAAGCCGCATGGATGGAGAAATTTCAAAACACTATATCCAAATACTGGTGCAATGGAAGCCATAATGCTAATGTAACTTGGCCAGCTCTCGCTAAAAAAAATTCTAATAATTTTAATTAAATGAGAAAAAATATTTTCAATACACAGTGTGATTTCGTTTATACGGACTAACTGGGCCCGTGTGTCATCTGGATTACCCGGAAATTATAGTAAACGTGCATTAAAACTATATACATTACTACCTACCATTTATTTTCACAATAACAATTTATAAAATACTTGAGAAATGTTACAACCACTATTCACTTATAAAATAATGAGTAGAAACCGGATGTTAGACAAAATGCCTATACATTATTGTTACAGAAATCATAAATATGACTTATAAGTTAATGTCACGGTATTAGAGTTGTGTACAGCAAATATAAGTTTGTCTATTTTTTTTTTCCGCTCCCGGAGTGTACTTATCACGGCCATGGCTTCTAACCGACGGAGGCCGAGAGTTGCGTCCAAATAGACGCAAGTCGCTTGTGTGCACTGCTCCGGGTCCTGTGAGGTGGCGTCAACTTAGCGTCACCAGACGCAGGTCGCTTGTGTGCACTGCTCCGGGTGCTGTGAGGTGGCGTCAACTTAGCGTCACCAGACGCAGGTCGCTTGTGTGAACTGCTTTTAACGGTGACGCAGCTTCACAGGACGCGACTGCAAAGATGTCGTTCGTGAGCACCGGGCCTTATACGCTTAAGTACTAATCACGCTAATGGATTAGGAATTGGGAAGCTTAAATTTAGAGGAAATGATCCCGCATTTGCGTGGAGGAAGAGTGGAAACCCAATTAGAAACCCCCCTCCAGTTCACCGGACCGACATTCGAACCTCGATCTCCCCGTCCTCGGCAGTCTAGTTTAACACGAAACTAGCGCGTTAACTAACTACTACGCCACCGAGGCGGGTTGCTCAGAATAACTGGTGTAGACGTCATCAGGATGAATATTAATGTGAGAGCTGTTCACCCGTAATCTAATCGTTTCCGACTGAGTTGTCATAATTCCCGCCACAATCTGTGTTCCTCTCTCTGGCTGTCAGCGGCAGCCCAACATGAATCAATCTCCTGCTCTGCGTGGCGTGACGCTCGTCTTCTGTCTGTGACACGCGCTCATCATTCATTGGACCGGCAGGGAGACTCGAACCCAGGGTTGTTGGGTCTAGAGTGGGGCTGTTCAATATAGAGCGAGTATGTTGGACATAGAGCTGGTATGTTGGATATAGAGTTGGTATCTTTGATATAGAGCAAGTATATTGAATATAGAGTTGGTAGGTTGAATATAGAGCTGGTTTATTAGATCTAGAGCGAGTATGTTGAATATAGAGTTGGTATTTTGGATATAGAGTTGGTAGGTATGTTGGATATAGACCGATTGAGTTGAATATAGAGTTGGTATGTTGAATATAGAACTGGTTTGTTGGATATAGAGCGAATATGTTGAATATAGAGTTGGTATTTTGGATATAGAGTTGGTAGGTCTGTTGAATATAGAGCGAGTAAGTTGAATATAAAGTTGGTATTTTGGATATATAGTTGGTAGATATGTTGGATATAGAGGTGGTATGTTGGATATATCACAGATATCCTGGATCTAGTGTGGTTATGTTTGATATAGAGCAGGGTTACTAGATAGAGTGGGGATGTTTGATATATAACGGGTATGTTAAATATAGAGCGGGGTTGCTGAATGTAGAGTGGGATGTTTGATATAGAGCGGCTATGTTAAATATAGAGCGGGGTTGCTGAATGTAGAGTGGGATGTTTGATATATAGCGGGTTTGTTAAATATAGAGCGGGGTTTCTGAATGTAGAGTGGGATGTTTGATATAGAGCTGGTTTGTTAAATATAGAGCGGGGTTTCTGAATGTAGAGTGGGATGTTTGATATAGAGCGGGTTTGTTAAATATAGAGCGGGGTTGCTGAATGTAGAGTGGGATGTTTGATATAGAGCGGCTATGTTAAATATAGAGCGGGGTTTCTGAATGTAGAGTGGGATGTTTGATATAGAGCGGGTTTGTTAAATATAGAGCGGGGTTGCTGAATGTAGAGTGGGATGTTTGATATAGAGCTGGTATGTTCAACTTCTTTTCTATATCATTTGAAAACACTTGTATCTCAAGTATCCCAAAGTTTTAATTCTTTTAAATAAATTAATTAGTTCTAGCCAGTCGTACTCATAGGCATACATTATTTATGTTTGGTTGAGTAAACCTCAAGGGTGTCGCCTATTAAAAGAATATCCACACACTGTGTATTTATTATGAAAATGACCAAAACCTGGACTTTAATGACCTAAATATGAACAAAAAATTACCCGTAAAATGAACTATACATTATCAAAAATGACCTAAAATTATGAATGCACACGACTAAATCAAACACGCACTTTACAAATGGAAACTAGGACATACATTTGCACTGAAAAGTCTTTAACAACTACACTCTTGTATTCCGCTGGTATGAATAGAACATTGATTTACAAAATATCTACTTAAGAAGTAATAGCTACCTACCCCCTCTCAATTCAATTCTCTCCAGTCTAGTTGTGTCTCACCAGGAATGTGTATTTTACAACCTGACAAGCAAAGAAAATACAAAGTTCATGGCCTATATTATCTTCATATTCTGACAACTTTGTGGTTAAAAAAAGATGTGTTTGAGTATTTATGCATTTATAAAATATAGTTGGTATTAAAAATAAATATGTATTCAAGATAAATGCCTATAATTGACTCAAAAATTGCCTAAAAATGATGTAATCCAATATGACCTAAAAATCCAAAATAAGACAAAATGACTAAATAGTTAATTATAAAAAACTTCCCCACAACCAGAGGATTGTGAACATAACGTATGTGCACATAGACATTGTCTGTGATGGGCCAAAAATATGGGCCTATGTAATGGCAGTTCTGAAGCTTCAAAATCACTAAACCAATCCTTAATATCTTAGAATGTTCTTTTGTGATCCTGTAAAATAAACATTATTAATTGTTTGAGGTAGGTCATATTTATGTTTCTAACCAATTACTTTGATATTAGAGCTGCAACATTTCGCGTGAAACGTCCTTGAAAATGAGCTCTTTTTAAAATGTAAGGTTTTTAATCTTCTATAAACATTTTGATACCTTCAATCTCCATTTTATCGTTAACCATAAATAAAGCAGGATTTATGGATCTGTAGGCCCCTGCAACTCGTCTTAATTCTTTAGTAGACGGTCCTTTAGTGATAATAAAACCACTCATACTCATAACATGTGGAGTATCTTTTCATTCGTTAGATATAAAGTTGATTCATTTCAATCGTTGAGAACTTTTCATCTCACACCAAAATTTAAAGCATACTAATATTTTCAGACGGTGATAATTTTTAAATTATTAAATATCAACGTTTTCACGATAAAGAGTAAAGCGGCTTATATTCTATTTGTGTTAAAAAAATTTATGTAGGCCCTGCCTTTAAACTTTAAGCCCATCCATTTCACTTAAAATTAAATTTCATCTATAATAGAGTGTTTTATCCTCCGACAAAAAAAAAAGAGAAGAAATTATTGTAAAGGAGTTTGGCAAAGAATTATATAATGAGGTTAAGTGAAGTGAGTCGATGCCTGGGCGTGGTACGATTAAGGTTCCAGGGGGTGGTGGTGGATTGGTGGGGTTTGGGGGGATGCGGAAAAGAAGGTGTAAAGTCACACGTCATCCTCAGTTTGAACAGGGGGAGAAAAAAAGATTTAAAAAAAGGATGACCTTTTCTTTTTTCAAATTATAATACTGCAAACGTCTAAACGCAAAATATCACTGCTCTGCATGGTTTTAAATGTTTTTAAACTGATAAATAATTTTCATTACCTTAAGTTTTTATACTGATTTTAGAAATGTCATCCGTCCCTTTCTATCACATAACCTACAATATTTTTCACTTCTCACTTTAAATTGATGTCAGGATTTGTATTATTGATTGTATTGAGTTAGGATTACATGCTGGGAATTTATAAACTAAATCTTCACATGTTGGCGACACTTCCTTTGATTATTTGAGAGCTCCACTAAACTCTTTGAACAGTGAGAGCTAGGTTTATTTATGAGGTTATTGTGTCAAACTTTTGATAAAAAGTGAGTAATATTAGGGTTTAATAGTGTTTTAAATAAGTTTGTGTATGAAAAGTCTGATAGAAGTAACATTTTATTATAATTTTAGTGCATAAATTCTGTTGAGATTATTAGAAAATTGTGAAAATCTAAATGGCCTTTTTTGAGTTCGGAAAAACCTTACTTTATGAAAACAAATGTGCCATTTTTGAATTTGGCATCAAAAATCATTGTTCACAAACACCCCTTTCTTAGAAAACATCAGTAAACTATTCTCAAAACGTGGGGTAGTTTTCTTCCCTGTAAAATGCTGAGCATCCAGCGAGCCAGGTGACGCGTGGCGTCTTACTACCCATCCGGGCAATCTGTGCAGTTACACTAGGATGGAGATAGGAAATTCAAGGTAGACGTTAGGGGGGGAAAAAACCTCATTACACCCGGATGGGACTCGAACCTCAACCTAGCCACCTTCAAAACCACGCTAGATAAACCGGACGTGTATTCCGCGTACTCGCTAATGTCTTGGTCCACTCATTTAGACGGTTTTATGATTTGTAATATTTTCAAGTCACGGTTTTGAAACATTCGCAACACACCCGTATCGGTGGACACGTGGACTAAATGTTAGGCTCATCTTATCTGTTTTTACAATGACGGAAGGTCGGAGTTTTAATCTCTGCCGTGTTTATTGCATGAGGTGTTAGTTCCCTTAATGGTTTATCACTCTCTATACGCAAATGCGGGTACAATTAATCTAAATTCAACCTTATTAGTCCCTAGCACAGCGGAACATAGGCCTACTGGTTACTTAAGAAGTGGGGATAGGAAAAAAATTTAGAAAGAGCTTTTTTTAAAAAAAAATACATTATTTTATTTCCAGTCAACATGGATAGCATTTTACTCTGTTATAATTGTTATTTTATAGGTATTGATAAAATCTATCAAAATCACAGCTGCAGATCACATGACTTGGCGTATGAATACGTGAAAATAGATCTAATAACTTTTTAAGCTGTCAAACAAGAAGATTCTTCCTGTGAAAACTGGACTGCAGAAAGTTGCGTAGCATTCGTCATAAAATGAAATACGAAACCTAATTTTTAAAACTTTCTCTCGCGAAGAGCAACTGAAGTTGAAAGAGACGCGTCCTCCCAAACTTGGGTCCGTGGTTCCAAGCCGGTATCCCTCCCTCCTTGTGACCTCGGTTGTTATGGGTGAGAGGAGGGGTAGATAAATGAATGAAAGATCCTCATACCCTACATCTACATTATCTCTCTCTCTCTCTCTCTTCCTGTTTTCTCCTGCACGCTTCCTCCTGTGCCGTAGTTCTCTAATCTGATAACGATGTGAATTACGGCGCGAGTCAAGTCCTGGTTCCTTCAGGCATTTCATTATTTTAAGTAACAACGACTGGGGAAAGAACGGGGACGCACACAGTTTCAGGAACAACCAAGTTTTCTTACATCCGCTGTTGTTCGGGCAGTCGCCATGTTTAATATGTTCCTCGGCATTCAACAAAATATATAAGACCTTGTAGTTATTATTGTTATTATTATTATTATTATTACTATTCTTTTATCACTGCGTCTAACTATCAGCTTGGACTATACCCTGATTTTGGTTGGAAGAACATTTTAGAAAATTCAAACAAATTTGTTTGCAGCCAACATTGATAACATCTTACTGTATTGTTTGTTTTATTTTATATTGATAATACTATCTAAAATTACAGCTCCAGATCATATGACTTGATGTATGAATATATTAGGGGGCGGCCAGACTGGGCGAGCGAGCGACTAAAATATAAAATAGAACACATTGGTTGTAATGAGAGGTGGCCAGACTGGAGCGACTGAGCGCGCACGCTTGAAAGATAGAACTGGGTCTATTTTTAAAGCGCGCGCTCTCGACCCGGTACAGTCTAGTTTACAGGCGCTAGGCAATATTATTATATGTTGGTTCATTGAGTGCTAGGAAAACTTCTCATTTTGTCATTTTTATTAATATCAATAGGTTTAGCACACTTGCTACTAACTGCCTGGTTTAATTGGTAAGATCATAAACCATACTTATATGTATGTGTGTGTATATATATATATATATATGTAAAACTCATATGTTAAAATATTTCAATATTATCAAAGTAGGCCTTTACAAATACGAATCACCATTAGCGTGGAGAGAGGATGAGAAAACCACAACAATAAATCACTTGTTAAAAACCACCCTCATTTCACTGAGCCAAGATGCATAGCCTCCTCGTCAACAACTAACGAGAGATATCTGCTAATCACGCGCTCGCTCGCCAGTCTGGCCACCCAGTCGCTTGCGCGCTCGCTCGCACGCTTGTCAGTCTGGCCGAACCCTTAGAATTGTTTTATTAACTTTAGTAACTACCAGATAGATTTTCTTCCTACCAAAATCAAGGTATACTAATTACGCTAATGTGTTAGGGATGAGTAAGGTACACGCATTTGCGTGGAAGGAGGGTATAAAATCATTTAATGAGAATCTAACGTTTATCTCCCAGTCATCGGCAGTCAAGTATATTTTGTAAGTGACGCCTTAGACCATTCGACTCCTGAAGCGAGTAGTATAGCCGTATTTAAAGGGGGGTTTTTGAGGGGGGAGGGGTCTCAACAACAGCCCCCTCTCCCATTTCTTTACCACCCCCTCAAAAGACAACTAAAAGTTTAGTCCCGCTTTGGCGCCTCAGTAAATATTTACTTGAATTTGATCATTTTAGTCCCATTTCAGCGCCTATCAAAACTTTTACTACATTAAAATTAAGTACAAAGGTAAAAGTAAACACTTATCCCAGATCAGCGCTGTCGATCATTATTAGCTGACCGTGATCGCTTGAAAGAATGGCTGACCGAGTGATTGATTAGCTTCCTTGAAGCTACAAAAGGCGAACCTACCCTCGTCTACGACAATTTTAAATATAATAGATAGAGCTCACAAGAATACCGTAATCTAACTTAACCTAACCTTAACCTTTAAGGTAGCCGCCTCACTCAGAAAAACAGTATAAATCGCTTTCAGGTCACACGGCTTAAAATACAATGGTTTGTTTCGTTTACTGGAATTACTCTTCTATTCTCTCTAAGCTTAAACTCCTTTTTGCTCTTCACCAACAACCACCCTTTGTCGTGTTACTAGAAAGAGCAGAAAGAAAACTACGAAACTTCTTATCTCAAGGTAAAGAGGAAAGCTCACTGCTAGCTCTTAAATATCTTTATATTCTTTTTTGTGAGCCTTTCAATAAATGACTGTATTTGTCAAAATAAGGTTAAACTTAGAGCTCTTTTTCATCAAGTATAGTTTTATAACTCCGCAAATATGATTAAAAAGTGGTTGAAAATGAGCTGATGTCACATTTCGCACATTTTTTATATTAATAAAACTGTGCTTTTTCTGAACTGACTGGTTATTTCAGCACACGAGAATTTCTATGAGCAAGAGCGAAAGGGCCTACTAATTTTGACGGGAAAGGTATTTTCATATACCTTCCAGGATTCTTTTACATGCCACAGTCGACATGGGACAGATGGCTTTACTTCCCCCTCTGAAGGAATTTGTGCTACGGATTTTTATTGCTTAAGAGAAATCCGTCAATCCCGGCTGGATTCGAGCCCACAAACATCGGGTCCTGAAGAGAGCACTTTGCCCCAAGACCACTGTGGTTGATATGAGTATTGTTAGTTAAGAAATCTGGCTACAATGGTTCTATGGTCCGAAATCGAATGTCATTGATGTGGTGTTTTGAAAATAACTTTGCTACTATCCGCTTCGGTGTGTGAGGTGTCTAAGGCGTCACACTCGTTGGTCTGCCGGTGATTAAGAGATTGGGTTTCGAATCCCATGCGGGTGTACTGGGGGAGGTTTTTCTCAAATGATTTCCTACGCAAATCTGGGTTCTTTATCCAATAAATTGGACCTTCCTCATCCCTACCCCCTTTTAGTGTAAATATAGCTTGGAGGGGCTGTAAGGTGCTGGAATGACTACTTATTTGACGTTATTTTCGTCTTTTAAATAAATTTCAGCAATTAAGGGCCAGTTGCACAGTCATTTTGACTATTAACTCTTCAATCAATGAATGGCCAACCAGCTTGGCCCTAGGAAGAAATGCTTGGGTTGGAATAAATTAGTGAGGAGTCAAAATAGCCGATCACCTAACAATAAATTTGATTAAATAATTAAGTAATACAAAAGTGGCAACACTAAAAACCATTACATTTCGAATATTTACTATTCAATTTTACCTTCTTCAATAAAATTGTTTCAAACAATTATTTTTGTAGTGTTAATTAAAAATATACATAATAAAATGTCTAAGGTTATCTTAAATGTTATTTCTCTATGAATAAAGAAACGTTCATTTCTTTTCTGTAGATGCTTTAGATCTCAGCCATTCTCTTATCCTTATAACTTTAAAAATGTTTATTTGATACCCGTTATCTGAAGATGTAATAATTTAGTATTTACTATCTTTAAAAATGAGTCTCACTATTGCTGCTAATGGAGATGAATGGTAAAAATTTCTCTACAAGGGTATGAGTTTTTTTTAGTAAATCGTTTAAAACACACACTTTACTTCCATTCATCACTAAAAATAAGGATGCAAAAACTACTTCAATTGTTAACATCTAAAAGTAATGTCTTCCATCAACAAGATGATCGGAGAATCAAACAGTTGTTGGGAGAGAATTGACGGGTTAACTTGACTTTAGACTTGACCCACGAATCTCCTAATTGATAAGTTGGGAATGTAAGGAACGCGAGAAAAGGGCAATGTTTTTGCAGTTTTTTATAGCTCTACGTTCGTTTGGCCAAAATAAGTGACACATTGCTCCAGTGATAACATACTTTGATTTTATATCCTCGGTCCCGGCACAGATTTATCTGATTACCAAACCCTTTCTTCACCTCTGACAAGACGTGTATTAATCACAACCTGTGAATGTGAGGAATGCCAGGCCTCCACCGTGGTTCGGATCCCACGTTAAACTGTAGGTCCTCCATTTCATCTCACAATCACCCTACCATTACACATTAGTGTAAGTGCGTATAACCCGAACGGGTAGTAGGACGCGGTGCTAATAATTTAATTTTCTACAGATGGTGATATCAAGAGTTGTTGAATAGCATATGTTACGAGAATATTAACATTTGATGAGAAACTTTTTAAATAAAGAGAAAAAGTTGTCATTAAATTCCAAGACATCCTTGGCATACATTCAATAGCAATTGATATCACCATCTGAAGAAAATTAAACTATTTTTCTACTGGATGATTATTGGATTTCTTTTTCACCAAAACAATGTTTGGCGGTAAAAAAAAATGCAAAAACACTGTCCTTTTCTCGCGTCCCCTTCGACCCCACCTTAGTGGTGAAACTGATATTGAAGTTTGAGACAATGATTGTAAATCATCTTACATCTGATCAAACCACTGATTGTTTGTACAACCGGTCACAAGACGTTTAGGGCGGCAGACCCGTGACGTGTATTTTGAAGTTGTTGAGGGTTTTTTTTCTTCTCTTGTTGTCTACCATATCTTATACAAGTCTGTGACAAACACTCTCAAAGCAAGTGGTCTCACCTTTATTAGCGCTTGTCCCCGTGCACTTTACTTGTCGCGTAACGCCGCCATTAAGGGAAAGCAGGAGGTCGTAAAACTCGCGTCTTCACCTCCTCTAGCCCCTCCAACGCAACCCCCGTCACTCTGAAAGAGGTCAATTAGCTCTTTATATATTTTTTTCTCTCTCCATGACGCCAATTTATTGCGGTATTTTGGAGGTCGCCATTTCGTCTGCTAAGCTTGTCTTTCTTTTAAGGCAGGCAACCCCCCTCATTAAACCAGGCCCCTCCCTATATTGAGCTAGCTCTATCCAGTTCACCTCATTACACCAGGTCCCTCCTCTATATTGAGCTAGCTCTCTCCAGTTCACCTCATTACACCAGGTCCCTCCCTATATTGAGCTAGCTCTATCCAGTTCACCTCATTAAACCAGGCCCCTCCCTATATTGAGCTAGCCCTACTCAGTTCACCTCATTACACCCCATCTCCCTCAGATCCATTCTCATGTTATCCTCCCATCTGCGTCTAGGTCTTACGAATGGTCTCTACCTATTGGGTTTGCCAGTCATTACCCTGAACAAGGTTCTAGATTCTCCCATTCGTGCTGCATATCCTCTCCATCGTAATCTACAAGATTTGATTGTCCTAACAATGTCTGGTGATGATTACAGGGTATGTAACTCACCATTATGTAAACTACTCAACTCCTCAGTAATTTCATCCCTTTTTGAACCAAATATCTTCCTAAGCACCTTGTTTTCGAACATCTTAAATTTCTTTTCGTCGTGTAAGGTAAGAGATAAAAGACCATGTTTTACATTCCTTGAAAGCAGGCGAGTTGTCAACAACTTTTACTGACCGAGTAATAGCATGCACTTCGGTGGCCGCATGGTCTAAGGCGCTACTCTCGCAGTACACTAGACTGCCGATGACGAGGATATCGTGGTTCTAATCTTGGTCGGGTGGACTGAGGCTGGTTTTTTTTTCCAAAATGAGTTTCCACTTAAATTCGGGTACACTTCCTATAAATATAGTCTTCCTCATCTCTAAAACCATTAGCGTAATTACATAAGCGGATAATCCGAACAGGTAATAAGATGCGGTGCTAAAATAAAAGCACACATTTTCCTAATGTATTATTCTCCTAATTTCCAACCTCATATCGATATTGCTAGTCAAAATTGTTTCTAAATATTTAAACTCATTATCTATGTCAGATACTATGTATAGTTCGCAGTAATCTCTAAAGTATCGTCCTCAATCCGTGGTATATTTGACTTATCTGCTCTAAAGAACAGGGTTTGACATATATATGCTTCTAAAGAACAGGGTTTGACATATATATGCTCTAAAGAACAGGGTTTGACATATATCTGCTCTAAAGAACAGGGTTTGACATATATCTGCTCTAAAGAACAAGGTAGTGTAAGATTTACGCATGTGGGGACCTCGGGGCGGCAAACAGTGTGGGTAACCCCCCCCCCCTCCATAAACCCATTTAAATTACATCGTAGCGTGTCTGAAGAAAGGTAAAAACCAAGCAACTATTTGATTTCACACAAATTTAATAATAACAGAGTAAAAGAAAGTAAGTTACTTCAAAACTTCATAGAAACTATTTCTTACCTAATTATTTCATGAAGAAAGAACATTATTTTGGCCACAGAACAAGAAGACATCTTAGAATAGAAAATTAAAGTTATTGCTATGTTTCTTGTGAGAGTTTGTGGGGGCCTTGGGACAATCCTCCTCCCCTTAAATCTGGCACTGCTGGTATTGTGTGATGAGATTTATTTTAATATATTAAATATAGCGTGCTGTTCCATTAATATATTATTGTATTAAAAAGTACGGAAATATAAAATACGGTTGTGTGTTAGTCAGTTTTAATAGTGGCATATAAAATTAAAGCAATAAATGGTACTTCAAAATTATACATGCTTTCCCATTTAATGTCAAATTTTCAAAAAAAGTAAGTTATCAGTAAACTGTCGTTTATTTCACCACTATTTCTTCTCAAGGTATGACTACATAACATCTAAATATCCAATTTGAACAAAATTCATTAAACTGTTTCATCCGTAGAGCCGGTACAAACAGAAATGTAACGACGACTTTTTTTTTGTTCATGGCCACATAAAACTTCCAGATTCATCCTAATCCCGAAATTGGAAATGTTATCTATAAAATAAGTAAAAAATAAGGAGATGTTATTTTTTTTACAAATATCATGATGCTAAATAACTGTATGACATCGAAAAGAAAAGAAAACACATTTTAAGTACATATAAATATTATTTGTTCTTCGGAAATCTGGGTGCACCTATCTTACAATTAAAGGTGTTGAGGATTGTTATTAAAACTTCTAAAATGTAGATCAAAAATTGTTTTTGGGTCGATAGAGCTAATATGAAGGGAGGGGGGGAAGAGAACGTTAGTTAATGTCAGTATTTTTTGCAGTTATTATAACAAAATCATTTTGGGTCAAAATAAATAAAATATTGCTCAAGTAGATACGTTTAGTTTAATATTAATATCAACAGATCATGAATATCTGTCTTGAGCAGGGTGACATTCGACCAGTACCTTGTATTCTTCATACTGAAAATGTATGTTCAAATTCCACAGATAAACGCGAGAGAACTAGGATAGAAAAAAAAAGTCAAGCTTTATTTAATTTATGCAGTAACATATTTTTATCTAAAACGTTACCGTAGTATTTGCTGTTCTGACGTGTGCCACGGTCAGGGTAGGATTGACTAGTTTCTTTGTTTAAAACTATATAAATAAAAAAAAATTCAAATCTATACCCTGATACTATCCCTTAGACCCTGAGTAAAGCATGAAATCAGTGGGCCTAAGTGTCTGAACGAAAAGTAAATATAGAGATATAAAAAACAAATAGAAAGGTATCAAAAAGCGAAACGACTTTAACGTTCATCGGAGCATGAATGATAAGTGGCGTCGGTTTCCAAAAACTTACCCCCCCCCCCATCTTTCCTCCTTAAACTCTCTGGGGTTAGGGAGTTTGCTGGGGGTTTGGGGGGGTATTCTTAGGGGGGAAAAAAAGAAAGAGAGAAAAATAAGTATAAAAAATACACGAATGGTAGAAGGCTAGAAAAATATGATATTCTTTTTAGTAAAGAAAAGGGTTTCTTTTTAGAAGGTGTAGAATAGTGTAGGAAAGTGGTCAAGGTAGACAAAAAAAAAGGTGGTTGGTGTAATATCTAACCAGGGGTGTTCGTGCGTGGCGCATACAAGGGGGTGTGTGGGGGGATGAAGGAAAGAAAACAGAAACCATCTGTTCGCCTCGAGGTATATTCACGACTCTTGGTCTGCCCCTGGATATATCCTTTCATTGTGTTCCACGTCCTACCGCCCGTCCACATATTTACACTAATGGCGGTAGGGATGGGGAAGATGAAACTTTAGAATAAAATGTAACTTATATTTGTGTGGAAACCCTTTAGGGAGGAGACATTCTCGGTGCACCTTGTTTGGGGATTTGATCTCCGACCTATCTCCGTCACTGGTTGAAACCAGATCCTGTGAGTCTTACGCCTTAGCCCATGTGGTCATTCCATGGTTCTTCATAATTACCGTTATTTCTACATCTCCCCTCTATCGACCTAGAAAGATTTATGAAATTGGATTTGTAGTATATAACTATACTGAATGCAAAGGGCGTGCCAGAGATTATATATATATATATATATGTATACACACACCCCTGTCTCTTTTCATATATACATATATATGTATAGAGAAAATATCTACAGATATAATAAATGCCCTCTTTCACTCTCTTTGCATACAGTATATTTATATATTAAAAATCCAGTCTCAGAGTCTTTAATTCCTTAGAGAAAAAATTCAAATCCAATTTTTTTCTTACCTGTATCGGTGGCCGCATGGTCTAAGGCATCACTCTCGCACTAGATTGGACTGCTGATGACAGGAAGATCGGGGTTCGAATCATAGTCTGGTATAATGAGGGCGGTTTCCCCTTGATGGTTTTTCACTCTTCCTCCACGCAAATATGGGTACACTTATTCTTAATTCAATCTTCCTCATCCACAATTCAACTTAATTAGTATAAATCCGTAATAACCTGAACAAGTATTAATATGCGGTGCTAAAAAAAATTGTCTCTCAAAGATCGTAAGAGAATGGCTGGTCGATCCCCCCCCCC
>CABFWO010000286.1:0-140342 GCA_902155825.1 Timema genevievae | reverse complement strand
TAACAGGGTTGTGAACCACTGTTCTCCAGGGTTTTATGAAACCTCACCTCCAGTTTATTACGTTCCCCCACCATTATTTAGTTTGATACACATCTGCATAGATATTGCGGCCACGTACAAACATGCTCGAGGTGAAGTGGGCTACCAAAGAAGGGGGGGAGGAAAGGAAGTTCTCCGTACTGGAAGTTCCGTTGCATGTTATGTAGCCTACACAAGTTACCCTCCACCCCGTCCACTCTGTTCCTTCGTCGGGGTTCGGTGTTTCGGATTACGTGATGTATGCAATTAAGTTCCAAGTTGTAGCTGGGCCAAGGTAACTAAGTACCACTGTATAGAGCCATGTTCCTTCACCCTTCCCCTTTACACCAATGCCCCTCCCTCCGGCTCGTCGTAATGAAGTTGCAGGATGTGGGCCGTTGAGATACTCTGGAAACTGTTAGGTTGTGACATCTGTTTACCATCTCTCTGATACTGCATTTTAATTCTCATAGAAAGGGCCTCATCTGACAGACATGTTAGTAGATCTACAGTCCAGTTCTCATAGAAAGGGCCTCATCTGACAGACATGTTAGTAGATCTACAGTCCAGTTCTCATAGTAAAGGTCTTAACTGACAGCAAATGTTAGTAGATCTACAGACCAGTTTTTAATATCTGACAGATATAAATGTCTCATTTTTATAGTAATAACCTTATCTGATAGCTGTTACACTTTACGTGGAGGAGATCCCTGTTAGCTTAGTCGGTAGAGTGGTCGACACGTAAAGTTAAACGGCCAGGGTTCAAATCCCTATCAGGGCGCATCTCCTCTATATTTACAATGTTACATCATTCAAGAGAAAAGTGTTGCAGTTTTGATAACCTGTCTGTCCTGATTGTTGTATAATTTGATATTTATTGGTCTAGGTCTGGTAGGTTTATTATTTATCTTCTCTTTCATTTGATTTTCTTCCCCTCTGTGTTCATATTCTTACTCCTTAATCTTTTCTTAGATATTTCATTCCTCTTCCTTCAAATGGTTTCTTGTCTTTTGGTTTAAAAAAAAACCCATCCGTATTCTAACATTACCCCCGTTCTTTTATGTATTTTATTATTTGATTAATTGTGTTGTTTACGTTTTTATCTACGCCCATATATTTTGTCTCCAATTCTAAATGAAATAGAAGCTCTGCATGGTTAAGGACATAATAATTACGATATTGTATTTCTGCACGGGGAATGGTGAATTTATTATATAAACGAAATAATGAAGTAATCAATTTAATAAGCTTTTTTGTTAATTATATTATGCAGGCCCTATTATCAATCTTAACTTTAATTTATTAGGTTTTTTTTTTGCCTGTTTTAAGAGGGGGAGGAGGAAGTAAGAGTTAAAATATTGATATTTTTTTGTGTATCAGGATCTTTGGCACTTTTTTTTTAGATCTTATCGTGCCTAATGTATAGATTTTAAAAACATAATACGCTCACTGAGGGGCACGTGGGCTAAGACGTGAGCCTAGTCTGGTCTGGTTTACCTTTGATAAGAGTTTGAGGTTCGAATCCCGGTGTGTGCACTGAAAGTGTCGTCATCCCTCCCCCGCCTCATCACCAAATAGTTTTCCTCTGAGATCCTACCATCCTCATCTCTACCACATCGGTGTAAATTTGCGGATAATTCTGACGGTCAAATTAGACGTGGCACGTGAAAAAGAAAATGTTAATCTTAGAACATAGAAATTATATGTTTCACCGTCGTATTTTACAGTCTCTGTTTTTTTTTTGGGGGGGGGGAGGGAATTTAAAAGAATGAATGTCGCAGCAAAATGTTCGCTTGTGAATGAACAAAAGTATTGGCTCAGATTCAACTCTCCTGAAACTTTGTCTATTTGCGACTCGAGACAGAGTCTTGAAGGTGCGTGGAACAGAAGCCGCATGCGACATTTCTAATCATTTCAGGCCGTTTTAGTTTTTTTATTTAATATTTTTTTTAACATTTCGTCTTACTACCTGTTCAGGTTATACGCATAAGTACAAATTACGCTAATAAGTTAGGGATGAGGACGGTTGAATTTAAGGGAAGTGTACTCGCATTTGCGTGGAGGTAGAGGGAAAAACCATTTTGGAAATACCACACTCGTCTAAAGGCCAATTCACACTATCGTTCAGATCACGGTCACGGTTTAACAACGTGGACAGACATTTTCTGAAAATGTTTAAAATAGTTTCAACTGTTGATTTAACTGCGATGTCAATTTATTTTGGACGAGAAAGAAGCCGAATTGCCATACAGTAATAAAAATATGCGTAAAGGTATATGGGTGCATCAAATGTTAATGAAACCGAAAACAGTGGGGGAGGGGCGCTTACTTTTTATTATAAGTATCTTTTTTATCTGCAAAATTGAACAATTCTTCGTGATTTTGCACCAACTCTATTAATTGTTCATCTCTTTTGTTTATCATGAAAGTGTGAGCAGAACACCCAACTAAATGACAGACCTACTCCACGTCGAACCACTTGTATTTTGATCGGAACCAGACCGTATTTTGTTCGTACTGGCTGCGCTAATCAAGTAGTACGGTCACAGTCCAGTCAAAATATCCTTACAGTTAAATACCGCGGTCAAACGATCATATCGCTAATCGACCGAGACCGCTAATGTGAATGGGTTGATATAAACTAGATGTAAGAACATTTGACTGGACCGTGACCGATAATGTGAATTCGCCTTAAGTCAACCTTCTCGCTTTTCCAAGTCACATGGTGTGTAGTAGATCCCAGCTAAAGTTTTGTGATATTCGTGTGGATTTATAGATCAAGGCCTTTTCTTAGAGACCTCAACCATCTGGAAACCTTTCATATTAGCGTCCATACATTCAACGATTAAAGTAGATTAAATAGATTGTGTGGCTTTGAATTTTATAAATCTCGTCTAAATTATTTTATTTGAAATAAAAAAAATTGAAACCCGAGAATTTGTTATTAAAATAATTGTGGCTTATGAAATTGAGACTTCTCCTTGAATTTATACATTATATATATTTATATATATATATATATATATATATAAAGTATTGGTTCATTAAGTGTTGTCTGTAGGCCTATATTATAACCTAATATATATTTGGCCCGCGGTGCAAATGGATAGTCAGATTTAGCCCTTGGGATGAAAAAAAAGTTGGACCACCCTGGTCTAACAGATGGCAGAAATCAACTAGTAGGGAAGAAGGTGGTAATCTGGACCACTTTTTGGTTGTTTCATCCAATGTCTTTAAAAGGGCATTTTAATTAATTGTAATATTAGTTAATATTTCGGGAGTATGTTGGATAGTCATCAAAACACTCTTCAACCATAAATACGTCCTTATGTACTATATAAATTATATATACCATTTTTTGGCCCAGCTTTGCAAACTTTTCAAAATGTTCTTAGTAATAATTTAAAAAACAAACATTTCCTCTGGCCAATTAAATACTCTTGTATTTATGTTTTTATTTCCTTTCGCTTGATCCGATACTTTTTAAATCACTAGAGAAGGACTCGATTCTCGAATAAGATAGAGAACTTTGAATATGTGTATTGAATCGATTAATCGAACCCGCTGGTAAATATTGTAGGTTCATCATATACTGTATAGTCGCTAGTTTCTCGTAAACTATGTTTGTTTGTTTTGTCTACTGTGCTGTGATTTTTTTTCTAAGGGTGCTTTAACTCACAACTTCCCTTATTTACTAATTTTACCGATACTCTTATGTATAGTCTGAGTTTTCGTTAATTCGTGTAGCTTATAAGATAGGGCCATAGTATAATCAGTCAAGGTAAGACTGCTATCTTGCTTGTTTCCACTATGGTATAGCTTATAAGATATATACATATAGTCTAATCAGTCCAGTTAAGACTGCTATCTTGCTTGTTTCCACTATGCTGTAGCTTAAAAATAGGGCCATAGTGTGACCAGCCAAGGTAAGACTGCTTACTACCTACCAGTCATGATAAACAAAAGCGTACTTCTTCAAATAGGTTTCGCTAAGGTTGTATCAAGTGATGAAATCTTGTGGAATCCAATAGACTGTAGATTATACAACCGCTTTCTTGCCGGGATGTACTTCACAAAAACCTCGTCACGCTGATCTTTATTTAACCAACTTTTTTCTGGATGGGTTTCAAAATGTGCTTTGGCCAGAAACAAAAATACACGTGTATAAAACTAGGTAGCGGCCCACGTTCCATAGTTGAGTTGGCAACCACTTGGAATGCTTCGACAATGTCACGTGTTGTCTTCTTTGGTGGTGTTTTTTTAAGGATGTTTATTTTTTCCACTTTGAGAAGCTTGAGGAGTGTAGGGTGGAGGAGAGAAAGGGGTAGTAACGGGGTTTAAGGACATTAATTTTGCCGGGTTTTTTTTAACGAAACAATTTTTTTTTTTTTACCAAAATAAATAGCTTCAATAGATGCTTTTAGTTTGATTTGTACTTTCTCGTGACCCCTCGGGGAAAGAAATAAAGTGATCTTCCAAATACTCGAATTTGATATTTTAATGGATTTTTTTATGACGCCTTGAACCCGAAAAAGTTGTTTTCTCAATGTCGTTTGTCTGTATCTCGGCCTAGACCCGAAACCATTTTACCGATCGGGCTAAAACTTGGAGTTTAGCGTTTTCATTAAGTTCCCCCGAGGAGTTTTTGGAATTAAATATTTTACCCTAAATTCAAGAGGTTTTTTTAAGAGTGAAAAGAGACGAATTTATTTTCTCAAAATTCAATCCAACAATTTTGATTAAAATTTCTTTCTATGTATTATTTTTAACATTATAAACAAAATAGCAGTTCTCATTTTCCAATAAAAACGAGACTGAAGGTATTTTACTCAAATGGATATCTCCAATTTTTATCATATCTTTACATCCCTTTGAGATACAAAATAAAGTATCATTGCCAAGTTGTTAAAAATAAGAAATGTTTATTTGTAATAGTATAAGTTATATATTTTTTTAACCAATTATTTCTGAGCTATAAGCAAATAAATATTGTTTTAAATTGTGATCTTGAAAATCGGGAGTTCATTGCTATGCTCTTTGGTGAACAAATATATTATTTTTTTCTTAATACTTTTCTGTAACAGTTTATATTATTTAATTTATGCTCATTGGTGGAATACACTTCTCATTTTTTCCATTTTATTTCTGCAATAATGTATATTATTTCGTTTCACAAATCTTACTAATTTTAAGTAGATGTCTCCATTTTTAGATAGAGGAGCAAGTAAGTATTTGAGGTACACCGTAGGCCTAACATTTGATTACACAGGATAATATCAACAGTTCTTGAATAGCTGTCATAGGTGTCCTGGAATTGGCTGAGAAACTTTTTAAATTAAGAGAAAAAAGGTTTTCTCATTAAATTCCGCCGTGACCATAACAGATATTTAAGTTGTTGTTTTTATCATCGCACCTTAATACCTGTTCAGGTTTAACGCATTCAAGGACTGTTGATATCCCCATGTGTAGACAATTAAACTAAACGTATCTATTCTAGAGATATTTTATTTGTTGTGTCCAAAAAGTAAAAGTTTTAAAAATTTCCAAAAAAAAACTGACCTGAACTCACTCCCCTCCCCACCTCCCTAACACAATGAAAATAGCTGAACTACATTCATAAGATAGAATGTATCATATGTTCACGTTACGAATACTATGCTCTGATAATTAATATGAACTATCCCGCATCTGTGGACACGCGGACTAAACGTCATGCTCGTCTAGCTTGGTTTGCCTGTGGAGGGAAAGTTTCACTGCTGACAGCGTTTCCAGAATGTTCCCCTCTCACCCCAAACCCCCCTTTACCGCCATGAAAACAGAGTGCATTTCTTTTAACTTTCCTCATCCTTAACCCATTAGTTTGATTAAATGTGGAAAGTCTGAAAGGGCAGTGAGATGCGTTCAAAAATATATCTGTATTTCATAATACTTCATTTTATGTTTTTATTTTTATCTTCTAAACGTTTGTCTTTTGTAATTATGTTGACTGTTGGCAAGCAATTTAATAAAGGGAAAAGAAAATAAAGCCGTTGAATAAAATGTGTGACGCTGCCCAGCTGTGTTCTACTTCCAGTTGTCGGATTGTGTATTCGTTGCCTCTCGCGCTGTTTGATTTGATTAATTATTTATAAAGAAAAACTCACACAACTTTGCCAATTTGTAAGGCGGCTTAGTAAGTAATCGTGTGATGTCTTTAAATGTACAAACATAATTCAATTTTAGTAAATAGCCCTACGGCATGTCAAGTCTTTTTTTTTTCTAAAACTTTTTTTATTTCAATCTTTAAATAAATTTACTCCTCTTCACACAAAACTTCCCTCTCCACATAAATCTTCCTTGTTCATACAAAGTTTCCCTCTTAACACATCCTCTTCACACAAAGCTTCCTTCGTCTCTCTCTCTTTCTCTCTCTCTCTCTCTCTCTCTCTCTCTCACACACACACACACACACACACACACACACACACAGCTCACCACTTGATACATCACAAACACAATATTATAATCCAATAAATGTAATTAAATTACAACAATAATTATTACTCATATTGGTGTGCACAATGAACTCGTCTGGTTGGTTTTACCGGTGGCGGGAAGGTCGGGACTCGAATCCCTGCTGGTTATATTTAGTTATTTTATTCTCTAAATGGTTTCCCACTCTCCACGCAAATAAGAGTATATTTCCTTTCAAATTCAACTCACCTCACCTACCCCATTATCGTAATTAATGTGTTTGTTCAATCCGATCGGGAACCAAGATGAGATGAAAAAACAATAAATTGGTTTTTAAAATGTAATTGGTCTAATTTTCGCAATTTATTAATTGCTAAACAAGCACAGATTAGCGCCTTTTAACTTTATCTCGACCCTTTGTAGACAGAAGTATTGTTATCACAAAAAAAATCGAACTCTAGATTCTGATCAAATGTCGACGTTTCATGAACCGCGAAAAAGTTGTTTTCGCGATGTCGTATGTCTGTCTCTCTTTATCTCGGCTTATAACCGAAACTAGTTCCGATAAGGCTAAAACTTGGTATTTATGATGTTCATGAGGCTTCCCCGATGAGTTAGATACCTAACCCTAACCTCACTAAGTCACGTGAAGAGGTGAGTAGCTGTTAAAACTTGTTAAAAAAATTTTAAACTTAAATCGGCATGGAATTCTGTGATTAAAGGAGGGTATTTCAGTTATGTCAAAGCATCAATTTCCAGTACCACTTTAAAAAACATGTGAAATGTGATAGATAATATTGTGACAGTAAAGATAAGAGAATTTTACTACAGTACTTTGCTTATTTAATTTCAATTTCAATTTTTAAAACAAATGTATAGTTATTTGAACCTTTAAGTAAGTAGTTTCAATATTATTTCATTATATTTGGTAAGGTATCCCAAAGTACCTACCGAGCTAAATTTCAAGGTATTAAACATTTTGATTACAATTAATAACTAGATTTAACAAAAATTAGATATAAAATTAAGTGCGTGGCTATGGATATTTACCCGGGGCTTCGTGCAACTCAGATGTTTGTGAAAGGGGTTCGCTATTTGAGAAAGTTTGGGAACCGCTGATCTACAGGGTAGGGTAGAAAGTACTTTACATAAGCGAATATCTCCAATTTGAATATCTACGCAGCTATTTGAAATACGAAATAATTTATCATTGCAAATGTAAGGTGTGGCCGACATTATCACACTATCTGACACAAATACGTAAATTGGGCTCACTATTACACTTACACATTTCAATATTCGTGACTGCTGGCTATCATTTGTAGGTGAGGGGTCTAAGCAAGAGACTCAAGAAAACACAATCAATCACATACACTACTCTTGGTTTATTTCTCAAAGCCATTTGCTCTCATACATCGCCTTCGAACTCATGTCACCTTCTAAGAGTCGTTCACCCATCCCCGGTCAACATATCGATTGAGATCCCTAACTTCCCTTGGCACCAGTGGAATCACAACTCTTTAACCACTGTCTTAACCATTGTGTAACCAATGTCTTAGTCATGGTTACACTCATGGCGCGTGAAGCACGCCGTCACTAAACGGAGTCATCTTAATACACACTTGACAACTGTCTAGAACCAACTGTTTACACCAACTGTCCGGAACTAACTGCATGGAACTATCTGCTCTGGGATACACACTATATCTAGAATCTGCCAACCAGGAGATTCAAATGACGGCGTTAAGCACCAATTAACGGGCCTAGATCCACGTCATCCAAAACCACGCGATGCTTGAACATCGCTTCTCACAGATTCAATGCTCTCCCACTGGAGTCAGCAGTTATAAGCCTACGCGCGGATGGACAAGAAATACCTCACATTTCAGATTCTTGACCCTACAATTATTAGCTGACCGGCGATAGTTGGACTTACAATAGATATCAAACATGTTGAGAATAAATCACTAAGTTGAGAACTTCACACAAAGTTGAAGTACTACTAAAATTAAAAAGTTTTGTTCGAAATATTCTTTTGTAAAACCAATCTTTTCATAGTTTTTTTAGATGTTTTAAATTGAGCTTTATAAACTGGGGACATGATTGTTATGCTCTTTGTTGAACAAATATGCACATTTTTTTATCAATGTTTCTGTTACAGTTTGTATTATTTCATGCTCTTTAGTGGAACGTTTCTGCAATAATATATATTATTTCGTTTCACAAGTCTTACGAGTATTAAGTAAATATCTCCATTTTTAGCTAAAGGAGCGAGAAATTTCTGTGTGGGGCACCATACAGTTTTTTTTTATCTTGTTCCCGCTTTCCTCAGTTTTGTTGTCTGAGGGTGAATTCTCGGGTCTGCTGCAATGGGAGCGAATAGGGGTAGCGCTGAATTGAATGTCAGGTCATGCCATCTCCAGGGAGATCTGGAAATGTCAAATTACCCCTCACCCCCTTTTATAATGACGTACTGACGCGTGCGTGCGCGTTACCTTCACCGTCTCTTGTTTTCCGTGATCCACCTCAGGGCTACCAATCTCCCTAACCTGGCAGGTCTTTTTTTTATTTATTTTTTAGCGAAGCGTCTTACTACCCGTTCGGATTATACGCTTATGTACTAAATTACTATAACGTGTTAGAGATGAGGAAGGTTGAATTTATAATAAGTGTGCCCACCTTTGCGTAGAGGAATAGTGGAAACCCGTTAAGTTAAAAACCACCCTCAGTACACCCGACCGAGATCGAACCCCAATTTCCACGTCATCGGCGGTTTTGTCTATTGCAAGAGTAACGCCTTAGACCATGTGACCACCGAAACGGATCTGGCGCGTCTTAATGTGTCGGAGGGTATTTAATACACGATATTGGTTTCAAAGCTAATTAAGGTAATCTATATTTTAACAAAACACTTTCTCTTTTACTAAAATAAATAAAATATTGCCTCACTAGATATGTTTAATTTAATTCTCAACATTTGTTGAGTATCTGTAATGCGCATAGCGGACTTTGGTCAGGATCTTTTCTCTTTATTTAAAAAGTATGTCACCAAAGCTCGCTCATCAAGGTCGCCCGCAGGATTTTTCCCCGAGGGGGGGATGGACATTTATTAAATTGAAGCCTCAAAAGACGCCTTTTAAGGCAATCCTTGTCTTCTGAAAATAATATACAACATAAGAAAAATTATTCACATTTATCCAAATTCGTGGGTGGACCCTTGACCTTAACGATTTGAATGGTGAATGCTGTTTGGAATTGCTTGCGCATGCGCCAAACTATCAACCTTAAGGCCAGCAGATGGCTTGGTGTAATTAGTTAAGAAGTTAAATTCTATAACTCTTTGTTTGTTGGCTGGGGGCAATGTTTGAGCGCTAGTTAAGAACACTTGGGCAGGATTAGCCTACTTATAATATTTATACAACCTCAGAATCTCAAGGGGGGCAGTTGCCCCCTTCGCCCTCCTGCGGGCACCCCTGATACCCATGACAGATATTCAAGAACTGTTGGTGTCACCACGTGAAGAAAATTAAACTAAACGTATCTACTAAAATAATATTTATTTTTTTAAATTTCGGCCAAATAACTTAAATGTAAAAATATTAACGTGTCATCTTAAATTGGATATAAATAGTTTTAATTCTATACGATCCCACATCGGTGGATACATGGACTAAGTCGTCATTCTCATCTAGTAATGGGGTGTTTGGGGTTCTAATTTCATCCAGGTGTAATTAGGTGATTGTTTTTATTATATAGTTTCCTACTCCATCACCACAAAATATGGATACATTTGTTCTGAATTCCACCTTTTATCGATATCTTACGAGGGCTATAAGTGAGGATAGCCCGACCGGGTAGTAAGACGTGGTGATAAAAAAAATACAGTGGGTTAATCTATTTCCAAATGTTTCTCAGCAAAATACAATAATCAGTGTCATCTCGTATTATTAAATGTGAATTCAAAGGGTATATTTTGTGCATTTTGAATACATTGAGTATACATACATCAACTAAAAACTAACTTTATAATAAAAACATGTCTTGACGTCATTAGTCACCCAAGACTTGTCTAAAATCTCTTTTATAAAAATGAAGTCGAGTGCGAAGTATTACAGCTACTTTTCAAGCGATTGTCACCACCCCCACCCAAATCTTTTTTTTTCCCTATATAAAATGTGTTAAAGAAGAAGAAGAAGTAAGGAACGGCGGCAAACTTGAAAAAGTTATCCAGAGACAATTTGGGTGACACGGACTCTAATAAATAAACTAGACTGGAGAAGAGAGGAGGAAGTTTCATTTGTTTCTGGATGATTTATTCTCTTACTCTGAAACAATCTCAGGCTCTCCTCGACAAATCTCTTTCCAAGATTTCTTTCTCAATCAGTTTTATTCCATGTTTTGATTCTGAGCTCCTTTATATCCAGGTAGAGCCTTCCTCAGCAGTCAAGTGTGGATTAACGTTATGAATACTTTAGAAATTCTAGAAAGGAAAACTACATATAGATTCTTTTTTTTTTTCACGCCATGTCCTACTACCCGTTAAGGAGTGAATTCAGAGGAAATTAAGTCGTAAATGAGTGCGTAGAGAGTGGGAAACCATTTAAGAAAAGCCATCCTTAGTACCCCTGACCGGGATTAGAACCTCAAAATCCCTATCATCGGCAGTCTAGTTTATTGCAATACCTTTTAAACCATTTGACCACAGAAGTACGTGACCGTATTAAAGCTCATGGGTATATTCTTGATGTGTTTCGATTTTGTGCATACATTTTCTCCTTTAAAAGAACTAAAATGTTTTTTAATGGCGACTCTGCGTTACTAGAAAACTGCTTTCAAAAAGTGAAAACGTTCGGTGATTTGAATGCTCTTAAGGTGCGATACGTATTCGGCTGGCTGACTTCCCTCGAATCACTAACTCTTTTTTTTAATAAAAAACTTTTGGCTTTTTTTTTAAAGGAAAGTGCTGCACCTGTACCGTTCTTTCTTTTCCAATAAATCTGATAGCAAGGTGCTTGGATCATTTCAAATGTGATTACAAGTTGTCTCCACTGCCTATCCCTCCCTATATGGTCCACGCGCTTGGAAAACAGGAAAATCACAGGGAAGTTAAATAAAAGAGAAAAAAACTGGAATATTCTTGAATTGTATGTCATTTAATAGAAATATTTAGCCACTTCATGGACCGAATGGTCTAAGGCGTAACTCTCATGTTAGACTGGCCTGCTGAAGATGGGGAGATTGGGGTTAAAATCCCATCTGGAGTCATTTTTCCTAAACGGTGTCCCATTTGCCTTCCACGCAAATGCGAGTAGATTACCTATAAAATGCTTCCTTCCTCATCCTTACCCCATTAGAGTAATTATCATATATGCGTGTACCCAGACTAGGTAGTAATACGCGGAGATAAAAAAAATACAAATCTTTTATTAGACCTTTATATAGAAAAAAGGAAATAAAAACCATAAAATTAAATATACTTTTTCATATGATATATGTATTAAATATAGTTTTGAGTGCTTAAAGAAGTCAGCATGCACATTACACATCTACCGGTATCCAGGCTATAGCCATTTCATGTTGCATTAAATACATACAATTAAATTAATAGTAAATCTATCGTCTAGTTAATTACATATTTACAATAAGGTGTTTTTAATAAATAGGCAGACTTATTATTAAATTGTTAATATTATACGCTTAAAAGTTAGTGTTTTGCTATATTAAGTGTGGCCAGTTATTAAAGTGTCACTCACTAGCCAATAACAAAATGTATTCATTTAAAAGTTAATATCCCCTTTAGTCAGGATATTTTACTCGCCAACTTCTCCTCCCTCCCGTTCAAGGTCACCTTGCTTCTATTTTGTAACCCTTTCCTAGTTTGTGGCACACTGGCAGTTTATTTTTCATTTTCTTTGAAAGGAGGTGTTGTTGGTTATATTAATTGAAAGAATAGCAAAATTACAGTGATTTTGTTTTATAGTTAATTTTGTAATATTACTGGTACTTACAATATACTGACAATAGACCTATTGGTAAGTACAATATAATGTTGTACTTAGCTATAGTTGTGTTTTATATTAGATTGTTAGCGATCCAAATCGCATATAGTTTTAAAACGTTTGCAAAAATATATTTTAACATCAATGACCTAAAATATTTGTCATACATCCAAGTGCAAGTAAAATAGTAATGATCTCTGATGATGATTATCATAATAATAGTAATAATACTTAATAATAAAGATATTAATAATACTTTAACACATTATGAATTAGGAATTTAGTAGTGAATTTTATCCCTAATGCCAATAGTTAACTTACTTGATTTATTCTGCATAGGAGAGCAATCATTACAAGATAATCACAACAATGAAACGTTCTTTGAAACGAACATCACTTTTTCAATTCGTCTCGAATAAAAAGAAAGGGAAAGGTGTTACTGACAACAATGAAAATTTCCAAAATGTTATTATTGAAAATACACCTAGTTCTTCTGGTTCGAGCATTTGTGTGCCAACTGCACCCAGCACTAGTGCCCTACTGAGTGACAAAATGATTTACCCCAATGATTGCATATCTGGAGTTTCTTCTATTGAGTGTATCTCTCTTAGTACATCCACTGCAATGGATATAGTGACCTCTACTTCTAAAAAAACTAGGCGCTATTAGTGGCCACGCCCTTGATTGTAATTATCATAGGGATGGTGACAATTTTTCACCTAAATATAATGCGGATTCATTGTCAATGTGAAGTGAGAATAACATAGAGAGTATTTGAATAAACCTATGACCGATCTCCAGAGAAAAAAATTGCTTGGATCTCCTTGGATTCCTCCTAAATACCATGTTTTTCCTGTTGACCCCAAATATCCAAGAGACTTAAGTTTTACACACATTTGGATGGAATTGTTTCCTTGGCTCCTTTTTTCCAAAAAGGAAATTGATACCTTCTGTAAGTTTTTATAATATTTTCTAAGCAATCCTTTAGAAAGGGAAGTCATCAAAACTTGGGAAGTTTGGTGAAAAAGCCTTTCAACAAATAGTAAAAAGCTTAAGAAATGTTTTCTGATCATGCAGATTGAGGCTACTATATAAAATATTAAGACATATTAGAAAATCTTCTACGCGTTACCGAAGGGAAGTTGGTTGAGGTTTCTTATCAGATTATTTCTGAACATGCTGATGAAAACAAATCAAGGTTGTAATCAATTGTTGAGACCATGCATGACTTAGAGAAGTAAGAGTTAGATGACATTGTTAACTTCTATTGTGCTATGCTTCCTAACACAAGTACTTTACATGTTCAATTGAGATCACCGCCTGGAAAGCAAAGTGGATGAGAGTGAATGAAAAAGAATAACGACTGCTATTGAAGCTCTCGTACAGTGTAGCTTGGACTTTTTCCCAAATATTTGGAAACTTCTTGCAATTTTAGCCACTTCCAGTATTGTCAGCAACCCCAGAACGTACTTTCTCTACACTTAGGCGATTAGAGTCATGCGTAAGAAACACCACAGGAAATTATCATTTGACAAGATTTGCATTTATTAGTGTGAATCATGAGATTTCTGTAGAGGTAGTTGTAAGACGCTTTGCAATGGCATCAAGACGAACTGGTTTTCCTCTTTTAAGGCTACATATAAAAGAAGATTTTATACATGACTTTTAAAGCATAATATTTTATGTTAACTTACTTGATATTTGAATAATTTAATAAAGTAGAATAAAAATAATAGTTATATAGCCACATGTAAGGTCGGTCTGACCTGTTTTACACTTAATATAGATATATATTAGATATACTGTTTCTCAAGAATAAATACATATAAAATAAGCATATTCATATTTCTTAGAGTTTACTAGTATTAAGTTTTAATATACTCTTATTCTAAACATGGTAGTTTGAAACCCCCCTTCCTCCCAAAATGAGATTCTCCCTACGCACATGTAAACAGTGTTATTAACCACGTAGAATACTCTCCAGATAAAGAGTTTGTACAAAATCGTTAGAGCTTATTTAAAAAAATGTAGAATTTTCAAAAATCAGTTATCATTTAGTCCCGCTTAATTTTAAATTTAAAATCTAAATCTCTATTCCCCACCCCCGAGGTATGACCTTATAAGTTATAACATCTACATATAATGTTCACAAAATCCATCAAAGTGTCCCTGCTGTATACTCAGTGACACGACAGACAGAGTTGGAAGAGCCAGATTTTTGGGTTTAGGGGTACATAAAACGTTGAGTGAGATCTATCTTAATCTCGAGGATGAAAATATTTACGACTAGGGCCTATAATACTTTCTCTTTATAGAATCGTAAAAAGCTAACTTAGGAGAAGCATGCTGATTCGAATATATGTATATAACCCTTCCCTCTTCTTTAAACACTGTGTCGCGTAACGACTGCATAATGTCTACATCAAGGTCAAATTATCAGTTTCGGTACGTGACTTCATAATAGTCATTTATAAAAATAAACATCATTACTTTATATTTCACTTGGTCGTTTGAAAAATTGGGAATTTTTCTAGGAAAGCCTGGAATACATAAGGAATTTTGTAGTAAAATAAATGGTACGGCACACCGCACAGACTTTCTCTCTCTTTCTATAAACTCGTAAGATTTCTGAACGGAATAATGTACATTGTATCATCACCACTCCACATAAGAACACGCATAAAATAATATACAATGATATAGAATCAATGAGAAAAGAGGCGCATCTTTGTCCACCTAAGAGCATTTCAAACAGTTTAATGTCTTCCACAAGGGTCAACACTTCGTATTAAAATTTCGATTTCTGGTTAAAATTTTAACATTTTATAAGGTGTTGCAGATCTTCAAGTCATCGCATTGATATTTAATTATTCATTTATACATTTTGACCAATAAAAAATGTAAATATTGACTATTGAGTCTAAAATGGAGATAGATCATTGCTATGCAAACATTTCTCCTAAGAGCTTTAAGGAAAAATAACATACTTTTTTAGATACTTATATTTAATTACTCTATGGCATTGGAGAATTATTGCGTTAAGACTTAAGTAGTATATGTTTACAACTAAAGCTCACAAAATTGTATTAATATATTTGCAAATATCTCAGAAACTGTTGCTTTTATAAAAATATATGTCAAATAAAAGTTTTTTATTTCTAATAGTCCTACAATTTTGCAATGATAAGTTGTTTAGTTTCTCAAATAGTTGTGGAGATACGGAAATTAACGCTTCTGTAATGTACCCTAAAAATCATTTTCATAGGAAAATGAAAATAGCCAGTTTATTTATAATCTTAATCAACGCCTAGATACGAATTTTAATCAAAATCGTTTGAGCAGATTTTGAGAAAACCAAATTTTTCTCTTTTCGCCCTTCAGTAAACTACCCTTAATTTTAAGTTTTTATAGACACACAGACAGACGGCATTGCAAAGACTATTTTTTAGGGTTCGGGGGGTCATGAGACGTCGACATCCATCAACATTTCAGGTTAGTTTTTTTTACGGTCGCAATACTTAAGCTTTAATGTCCAAAAAGTTAAAAATATATATATAATTGCGTATAGATTGAAAATTATTGATTTTATAAAAATATGTTTCGAATAAAATATTTGTATTATAAATATATATACATATTTGTAATGCTAAGTAATTTCATATCTCAAATAGTTTCGGAGCTATTATAAAAAATGTTAATTTACGCATCAGACCGGAGCCCTTAAAGCCATTTTGCCGAAATATTGAGAGTAGCCATTTTGTTTGGAATATTTATTAATGTTCATAAATGAAATTTAATCAAAATCGTTAGAGCCGATTTTGAGAAAATCGACTTTTTCTCTTTTTTCCCTTCAGTAAACTACCCTTAATTTTAGGGGTAGATATCCAATTCCAAAAACCCCTCGGGGCAACCCTATGAAAACCCTAGATATCAAGTTTCAGCTCAATCGGTAAAATAGTTTAGGCTCTAGTTGGAGGTACAGACAGACAGACAGACAGACAGACGGAAATTCAAAAACCACTTTTTCGGATTCAGGAAGTCATGAAACGTCAAAATTCATCAAAATCTCGAGTTCGATTTTTTTGACGATCACCATACTTTCTCTACCTGTAAGATAGAGAGAAAGTAAAAAACAGTGGCAGCCCTGGTTTCATAGTTTGTTGAGAAATTACCAACAGCTTTTTGATAAACTATTTTATTTTTAAATTATGGTTCTATTTTTACAATTTTGATAGTGAAAAGTTGCCATTGGTATCTCGTATATACCAGTTCTTGTCGTTATGTTTTATAAATCTTCCTTTATTAATAAAAAGTGGTATATCTATCTGATTGTTTTGAAAATGTAACATACTTATTTTATTAATTATGATATAATTATACAGTTTATAATAGTTGTGTGATTTTTCTCCTTCGCAGGTTTTGGTTTCGTCACTTTCCAAAGTGAAGATGTCGTAGATAAAGTGTGTGAAATTCACTTCCATGAAATTAACAACAAAATGGTGAGTTACTTTACAATAATTAATCAATACCTTCTTTTAAACACCTACTTTTCAATACCTCCTTTTCAACCCCTACTTTCCAATGCCTCCTTTTCAATACCTCCTTTTCAACCCTTACTTTTCAATACCTCCTTTTCAACCCTTGCTTTTCAATGCCTCCTTTTCAACCCTTACTTTTCAATACCTCCTTTTCAACCCTTACTTTTCAATGCCATCTTTTCAATACCTCCTTTAAACACTTACTTTTAAATACCTCCTTTTAAATAATAACTTTTCAATGCCTCCTTTTAAATACTTACTTTTCAATACCTCCCTTTAAACACCTTTTCAACATTCCCTTTTCAACACCTACATTTTAAGAAATAACTAGAGTTATTTTTACTAAACTCCAAAATTAACTTAACAAATTATCAAATATTATTTGTTTTTATTATTAATTGCATATTTGAAAACTCGTCAAATTATCACGCTATGAGTCCCGACTTTATTTATAAAGCATACATTACTTTTTAATAAATCTTATTTATTATAACACCTGTTTCGTTGATTTTTTCCTAGATTTGTTTGTCTATCTAAAACATATTATTAGATATTCACATTTTTGTAACAAAAAATTCTTCCATATAATTCCTATAATATCACTACTGGATGAACCGGTGAACCAATTAAATCCTTAGGTATAGCTTATATTAGATGCTAGAATCGAAAACAATTATAAATATAACATTTGAAAACCTTGACGCAGGAATTAAACCGGTCACCTTTTGATTCAAGTACCAACCGTCGATCTATATAGTTTTTATCTCGTGTTCAGAATAATACTCCGTATATTAAGGTGGTGGGTGTCTCAGTGTATATAGGATATATAAATTGCTTTGCAGCTTTTAAATTTCAAAGTCTTTACGACTATCGCCTACTATTACAAAATACCACAATTTGCATATTATAGTATTATATAGTTCTGATTCTATTCTAGAATCAAACGCACGGCCACAAACTCTCTAAATGTTCAGTAATCAAAGAAAAAATGGCTAAACTAAACATTGAAAGGCGGATAGAAGAGCAAGGCCTACACACTTTGCAGAAAATCTTAGGTATCAAGTTCACAATTAAAACCCAACAAAACACATAATTATGTAATTTTTGGGGTACATCAATCCCCTTCTTCAACAGAAGAGAGTAAAACATAGACTGGACTATGGCAGCATAGCTATAGTTTGATCATAGTCACGTTGCTTTTGTTGTTGCCTATTTCTTGTTTCAAGCCTAAACCTTTTATTGAATCAAGAAACAGACAACAACAGAATCTTAAGTGACCATGATCACCCTAGGGACTGATGTACCCCGAACATTTCATAATAATTTTATTTGTTTTGTTGTGTTTTATTGTGAACTTTTGAGGCCTACAATTTTTTCGTAAATGCTCAGTAATGTTACAGTAGCTTTGATTATTTTACTCTGTTCATAAAAATACAACTAAATATTAATATTAAGGTTTAATATTTGAGGGTTTGTTTGCTGCATTGACACTCCATACTACAGAAATATATTGAAAGGATGAACCTTATAAAAATATATATTTTCCAGTCAATAGTGATAACCTTTTACTATATTACTATTGTTATTAAATATGTATTGATAATATTGATCAAAAATGACAGCTGTTGATCAGATGATTTAACGCATGAATATGTATTGCTACTTTATTTACCAAGGAGAAATATAAATTAATTTATTAAGGTGGAATGCCAGGCCTCCACCGTGGTTCGGATCCCAAGTTAAACTGTAGGTCCTCCATCCATTTCATCTCACAATCACCATACCATTACACATTAGCGTAAGTATGTATAACCCGAACGGTTAGTAAGACGCGGTGCTAGTAATAATAATAACAATAGTAATAATAATTTATTAAGATCAGTGATATATATTTACGTAAAATAATAACAGAACACAGGTATTGAAACCCATTTATTGTGTGATTTTATTAAATTTTGTAATTTTAACTAGATTACTGTTTGTTATGATTTGATTTTATCGCTACCCTTTCTAGTGTTTTAAGCTTTGTTGTCTTGTAGGTGGTTGCAAGAAAGCTCAACCTAACGAGGTGAAGTTGCCTGCACTACGGCTAATACAGACTCTTGCAGGTTGAGTGCAAGAAGTTTCAACCTAAAGAGGTGAAGTTGCTTGCACTCCAGTTAATACAGACACTTCTCTTGCAGGTGGAGTGTAAGAAAGTTCAACCTAACGAGGTGAAGTTGCTTGCCCTCCAGTTAATACAGACACTTCTCTTGCAGGTGGAGTGCAAGAAGGCTCAACCTAAAGAGGTGAAGTTGCTTGCCCTCCAGTTAATACAAACACTTCTCTTGCAGGTGGAGTGCAAGAAGTTTCAACATAAAGAGAGGGAAGTTGCATGCACTCCAGCTCATACATACACTTCTTTTACAGGTGGAGTGCAAGAAGGTTCAACCTAAAGAGGTGAAGTTGGCTGCACTCCAGCTAATACAAGCACTTCTCTTGCAGGAGGAGCGCAAAAAGGCCATTCCTATAGAGGTTATATCTGCACTCCAGCTAATACTGGCACTTCTCTTGCAGGTGGAGTGCAAGAAGGCTCAACCTAAAGAGGTGAAGTTGCTTGCCCTCCAGTTAATACAAACACTTCTCTTGCAGGTGGAGTGCAAGAAGTTTCAACATAAAGAGAGGGAAGTTGCATGCACTCCAGCTCATACATACACTTCTTTTACAGGTGGAGTGCAAGAAGGTTCAACCTAAAGAGGTGAAGTTGGCTGCACTCCAGCTAATACAAGCACTTCTCTTGCAGGAGGAGCGCAAAAAGGCCATTCCTATAGAGGTTATATCTGCACTCCAGCTAATACTGGCACTTCTCTTGCAGGTGGAGTGCAAGAAGGCTCAACCTAAAGAGGTGATGTTACCGGCGAACCTGGCCAAGACGCGCGCCGCGGGTCGGGGCGCATACGGTGAGTTGCTCATGCTGAATCCCGCCACCGCCGCCGGTTTTACGGCTGCCTCCAACGTAGCCGCGTCCGCCGCCGCCTACCGATACACCCCCTATCCCCTCCCGGCCACAGCAGCCCACCACCCCGTCGGGGGCGGCCTGGCCGGGTTCCTCCCCATGGCGACGGCCGCCGCCCAGACCGCCCCCAATCCCCTCCAGTACGCCCCCGCTCCCGCGCTGTACGGTGTCGCAGGGGCTGTGCACGCCGCCGCCTCTTGCAAGCGCGCGTTTGCAAGCGCTGTGGCTGCGATGCGACCACCCCCCCACCATCACCACCCGCCCACCCTATCGTACAGCATGAGTGACCTGCTCGGGATACAAGGTCTAGACATGTCGGCCATGTACCACCCAGCCGCTGTGGGACTCTGACCCATGTTCGCGCCTCTCCCAGGCCACCAGCAGATCTAGACCAGGACAATAACTAGCGACCTCTCTCTGTCCCTCTGTTCATCTGGTCCATAGAACCTCTCTCTGTCCCTCTGTTCATCTGGTCCATTAGAACCTCTCTCTCTCCCTTTGTTCATCTGGTCCATAGAACCTTTCTCTGTCCCTTTGTTCATCTGGTCCATAGAACCTCTCTCTCTCCCTTTGTTCATCTGGTCCATAGAACCTCTCTCTCTCCCTTTGTTCATCTGGTCCATAGAACCTTTCTCTGTCCCTTTGTTCATCTGGTCCATAGAACCTCTCTCTGTCCTCTCATTCATCTGGTCCATAGAACCTCTCTCTGTCCCTTTGTTCATCTGGTCCATAGAACCTCTCTCTGTCCCTCTGTTCATCTGGTCCATAGAACCTCTCTCTGTCCCTTTGTTCATCTGGTCCACAGAACCTTTTCCTGTCCCTTCGTTCATCTGGTCCATAGAACCTCTCTCTGTCCTCTCATTCATCTGGTCCATAGAACCTCTCTCTGTCCCTCTGTTCATCTGGTCCATAGAACCTTTTCCTGTCCCTTCGTTCATCTGGTCCATAGAACCTCTCTCTCTCTCCCTTTGTGCATATGGTCCATAGAACCTCTCTCTGTCCCTCTGTTCATCTGGTCCATAGAACCTCTCTCTCTCCCTTCGTTCATCTGGTCCATAGAACCTCTCTCTCTCCCTTCGTTCATCTGGTCCATAGAACCTTTCTCTGTCCCTTTGTTCATCTGGTCCATAGAACCTCTCTCTCTCCCTTCGTTCATCTGGTCCATAGAACCTCTCTCTGTCCCTTTGTTCATCCGGCAAATAGAACCTTTCTCTGTCCCTTCGTTCATCTGGTCCATAGAACCTCTCTCTGTCCTTTCATTCATCTGGTCCATAGAACCTCTCTCTGTCCCTCTGTTCATCTGGTCCATAGAACCTCTCTGTCCCTTCGTTCATCTGGTCCATAGAACCTCTCTTTGTCCCTTCGTGCATATGGTCCATAGAACCTATCTCTGTCCCTTTGTTCATCTGATCCATAGAACCTCTCTCTGTCCCTTCGTTCATCTGGTCCATAGAACCTCTGTCTTCTCAGTCATTCAGGAAATAGAACATTTGGAGGGATACTAGGTCGAGGGGAGGTCTAGATTTATTGTCCTTTGTGTGCCAAATATCAAACTGACCTAGAACACTAGATAATACTCTGAATAATTATATTTTATTCACAACTACTACACACATTTCTAATTTTTTTATTTTTCATAAAGTCTTGATTTAATTATCCAGGCAAATCAGTTTAGATCAATACTATCCATTAATTAAAACTTTTCAAACTTAGGAAATATTGCATTTTTCATAAAGTTTGAGTAATCAATTACTTCCTTAAATTAAATGCATTTAAAATAACACTAGAGTGTTTTATACTATCAATAATTTAGTTACATATTTTAAATACTTATACTAGAGGGAAAATTTGATATTTATTGCTTAAAGATATTTCAATCTCATTACTATAAGTATTAATATACATTTATGTTTTAAACTCCAATGTATTTTTTTCAATCAGACAAAAGTAATGGAAATAATATTATTTCATCTTCACTATTATTATTCTTTGGTAAATTATCCTTATGACAGAAATAGCTCAATTTTTTAATTTTTATTATGTTTTTTAAGTGATGTATTGTACATTGCATTCATGTGATCCCCAACAAATATAAATCGTTATGCTCAGTAATTAATTATTTATAAAGAACTAGTTATTAAATAACATCTCAAATAAGTTGTAAAATATTTTCATTTACATGACAAATTTAAATATCATATTTTAACGAATTTTATATATTCTTGTTTTTACTACTGAAAGAAAATTACTCAGATAGAAAAAGATGTTTTATGCATTAACTCAATTACTTAAATGTGTATTATTTATGTTATTGACACTGTGTGATAGAATTAATGTAGCTAAATTTAATACACGTACGTTTTCACTGCATAGTTTATATGGTTCAAAAATATTTTTAAACGCAATTTACTGTAGTTAAAAATTTAAGTATAATTTTTATGAAATATTTTTTTAAGTTTAGAATATATTCAAATTATATTTTTAGAGTTATAGCTTTGTTTAGGGTTGTGTGTGTAACACACCTCCATATCACTCGTATTTAATGAGTTGATTAGTGTTTATAGTATTTCACTGTAGTGTAGTACACGTTTATTTGAAAATCTTTGAGGTTAACTCAAAATACATATGACGAAACAATTTTAAAGATCTTTTTATATCGATTAGGTATTAAATGAAATATCTGAATATTCGGATATTTTTATACCGAAAGTACATATTTGCTTTCTCTAAGTGACGTTATATTATATAAAGGTGGCATCAAATCAATTACTGTAAAGGTTAAAATAATAGATATTTAATTAAAATTAATCAAATATAAATTATGCCTGTGTTTGATAGGTTTAGAACTATTCATATCGATTTTATAATATACTTTAGACTTTATTTTATATTTGGTAACAAATCATAGAATTTTTTTTTAATACAATTGACACAATAATTCAACTATTTTCAAATAGATTATTACCGACCAGTGGGTTGTTACCAAGGCAAGCAAGGCTTGACGGGACTGTAATAGTAAACTTCCCTTACCCCCACGATCCATTTGATCGACCACATGCACAGTAATTTTATAAACAAATATGTGCCACTGATATTAGCACATTTAAAGTGATTTTAAAATATTGTTGCACAAATTTATTCGCAAAGAATAAAACCTTATATGAAACTAGTCTTGTTTAAAAGCTTTGAATGTAACCATTTGGAATATTAATGTATTAAGAAAAGAAAATTGCTATCTATATTGACTGACTTTTGGATACACTAGCAGATTTTCATAGATGAATTTAGTAAGTTACCTAATACCACTGAGCATTTAATCTACTTCTATGTTAAGAAAATAGAAACAATTCTTATTTTTAAGTCAACTATTCAGTATTTTAGTAGTTATTGTCTTCTACTAAAACTGTATACATGTTTCTGTTAAATTGCAGAGCTGTTTTACTATGCAATACATTACAATATTAGAAAATCATGTTCTATTCACTTAAATTGTAAATATCTTTAAATTGGATTGGCGTTTATCAAGCTTTGTTGCTCATGTTCAAACTAAAATCATGTTCTATTCACTTAAATTGTAAATATCTTTAAATTGGATTGGCGTTTATCAAGCTTCGTTGCTCATGTTCAAACTGTTATTTTTGCTTATACATTATCAAAAATTTTATGACTTTTATCTCAAATGTTACATATCTTAAAGCCTTTTTTTTTTTATCATTATTTCTCTAATTGATAGGATTACATAACTTTAAGTATCTTGAACAAAACTAGCTATTTAAAGGAAATTTGTCTACACCCAACTTTTTATTATGACGTTCAAATATTAAAATTAAGTGCGGGAATATATTTTAAGGTTCCTCCAAATGGATAAAACACATTTAATATTGTTTTGGCCACACATAACAGCACATAACCTGTACAAAATTAGTTTGATAAAAAATATGACTTAGAAAAATTACATAACACATTAACATCTCCTCATAGTACATTAAAAATAAATTAACCTAGAGAAATATAAACCTTTTCTCTTCATCTATTTAATTCTCACAACCGTCAATTCACTTATAGTAAAGTTATCAGATTGTAGAGTAAATATTAGAATTTTTGATATATATAATTAGTCCTACCAAAGTTGCCTCAAAGATATTTCTTAGTGTGATAGATGTAGCTGTTAGGGTGGTTATATCAGGGCTAAATTGTGTTCATTTCCAAGACTGGTAGTAAAAAAGTAGTCACTTGTTTTTTTACCACCGCTAGTTAAATGGTTAAAATAAACTCATCATACAATTTAAATTTATTTAGAATCAGCTTAAAATTTTTGGATTTTTCCACTGCAAAAAAAGGGGGGGAGGGGGAGAAATATATGTGTGTATCAAAAATAATAAATAACAATTAATTTTGACCATGATCATAAAAAAATAAAGCAAGGATTGAACATGAATTGTTCAGCAACCGTCCAAATAGCTGAGTTAAAGGAATTTTGAGAAATAATTAATTTTAATAAATAGTTTAGTTGCTTGATTTGATAGTTACGCAATAACTTTAACCCTCCACATTTAAGAGAAAATTGAAAATAATCTGTAGTTATTATATGCCTACCAAAATTTATACTAATTGGTGTGATATTATAAACTAAAATCTTAATAAATTAATAAAAGTAGACTTATTATATCACCCACTTGAATGTTACAATGATGTTTTAACTAAAGAAATGTCGGGAAATTCTTGCGCTGAAATTAAATAACACATCTTGACAAAAATTATAATGTTTGCGCCATATCATATATGTTTAGTTTTACTGCCCTTTATACAACGAGCATAAATTGATATCAAATAAAAAATATAATTAGCTAGTGGTGGTGCAGCTGTGCCTATGTAGTTGGAAATAGAAATTGAGAAAAATCAAAGCAATTATCTTTCTTATTTTTTAATTTTTTAAAAACCATTCTAGTGTAGATTCTAGTCATTATAGTGTTATTAAATAAATTTAAACGGGTGGTCTTAGGATTTGTAGAGCTTTTAACATCTAAGAGGATACTTATTACAAAGAGTACTAATTATATTGAGCCATGTTATAAACAATATATAGTTAGCTGTGGTCATAGATTTAATGTTTGGGATACAATTTCATCCTACATTGGAAAGTTCAAACCGATACTTTGGCAGCTAAGACTTTTCAAATGAGTAAAATTCCTATTTGCAAACGAGAATATAATTTCTAGCAGCTAGTAAGCGTAAGTACTGACTAAAAATTAGGATTACATAGAAAGATTTCCAGTTATTGTAATCTTGATTTTTTTTTTAAAAAAAAAGCTATTTTATAAAACACTATAGCAGTAAATTGTGAATAATATAGCTTTTATTATGTAAAACCAACTAAAATCATTATGAGATAGAAAAAAAGTAATCAGACATATCCATCAAAAATATAACATATATTACAAGAGGTAAAATTAAAATTATTAATTAGATCATTGTATTCCTAGGTGGTGAAATGTTTAAAACTTGGGTTACTATGGTTAGACAGTAAATATATATTTGAATAGTTAAAATAACGCTACAAATTAACAAAATACAATTTACACACAACATTTGTGTTTAAATACCGGTATTTTGTTTGGTATGGCTCAAACACACACTTATAGTTCATTATAGTCATCCATAATCAAATATTCTTATTAGTAATTTATTTTTAACAGTGAAAATAAAAAACTAATTAAGATGGTGTGTTATTAAAACTTAAAAATTTGAAAATTATATGTGAAACCGTCATAAAACAAAGTATAATGCAAATTAAATATAGCCTGTGACACTGTCAGCTGTTCCTATCCTGACCGACCTTAATCTATAACTTATGTGTGTGTCTTGTGATATACATGGAGTAGTATTAGCTCAAGTGTCTAATATTAAACTATAATACTCTTTAACTATCTATACATGTGATGTCCCTTAAAATGTTTTAATTCATTGTGATCTTTTAAAATATATTATCAATTATATAACAATACAAATTTTGACTAACCAATCTTTTTCTACACTTATATTGCTTGGTCCTTTTATTGATATAATCATTACTTTTTTTAATAAAATGAGTAAAGAATGTAATTAATCAAAGAAAAAGATGTGCACATCGTTTAATTATAATTATTTATGCTCTTGAAACAAATAGAAAAAATTCGTTGTTAAATTATATTGCCAGTATTTTCGAGATCTTTTCTAAAAGGTGTTTAATGTTTAAGTTGTTGCTACTTTGGCATGGGAGATGGATATCGTTTCAATATTACAAAATGTCTTTTCATTTTCGTTCCATCAGATTCTTTACCATGGTTCTAATAAATGTATACAATCATATTTGTAATCATACATATTATTTTTTATTTTTTGTTAAAGCTGCATGTATGTCATGGTAAAAAATATGTTTTGTTGCAGTAATACATTTTAATAGTGTTAAAAAACAAGTAAATTGTTCAAATTTAACAAATGCCTTTCTCTACTTTCCTAATTAAATGTTTCATTAAAGTAATTGAATTAGCTAATATATAATTTTTATAGCTAACATATAAAATTATGAAAACTTGGCTATTATTCTTGCAAACTAATTGGAATATAATTTTTTTTATACAAATATTTTATTTTATTTCACTGCCAAATTTATTTATTTTAATTTGTGTCACTCAATGTTATAATGTATACTAGCACATATATGAAAACTATTTTTAAAGGTTCAAAGCGTTTACTTAAAGCATGATAAACAATAAAAAATTAATTGACTAAAATACATATGGAAATATTAAAAGCATTTGATTAAAGTTCAAATTGCTCCATTCACTTTCCTTCATAATGTGTTTGGCGTGGAAACTGAAACTATATTTTATCCTTAGGATGAAATAAATGTATATCAAAATACTCGTATGTTTAAGGAAATAGTATCGGTTATTATTTATTTAAAACTGTTTTTAGTGTATTTTGGACTTTTCTCAGGATAGTTCATGAAATTTCATAATGTCTATAGGATTCAGTAATTCTAGGTCCCATCTTTACTGCTTAGAGAAGGCTAATAAAAGTAATTATTATATTATATGTGTAATGGTAAAAGTGTTTTACTTAGAAATGAAAGCACTAAAGTTTGGAGAGTGGTTGGTCAAAAGGGCAAGTCATAGGAGCCGATGCTCCGTTCCAGTTTTGGGATGGAAGTCACCGCCCAAAGGAGAATGGCGCTACCTTATTGTATCACAGTAAGTGAGAAACTAAAACACGAGAAAGAAATGCAACACAGGTTTTAATACAGACTCGTAGGTAGCGCGGGATTTCGAGCACTGTTTCTAGATTCATTTTGAGAAAAAAAAAAACCTTGTAGACCGTGAGTAGTAGAATACTGATTTAAGCAGGGCTGTGGAGTTGGTACACCAAACCTTCGACTCCGATTGACTCTTTCATTTTTTATATAATCCAACTTCGACTCCTTCATAAACTGCCAAAGTTTATTAATTAGTATTAACAAATTTACCGCAGTAAAATTCTCCAATACAGATTACTTGATGGGAAGCATCTTTTGCATTGTGAATTTATATTTGAATAAATTTGTCGATCAAAATTACAAATATTGTTCTTAAAGAACAAAAATATATAAAATTAAAATTATATATTTACCATTAATTGCTATAATATTATAAGCTTTTATTTTGAAGTCAGAGTCGGTACCATTTTACCAACTCCGACTCCACCCAAAACTGATTCTGACTGACTCCAACTTCGACTCCACAGCCTTGGATTTAAGTACTAGTTTTATTTAGTTTAAAATTAATGACTAAATCATAGCGCTTGTCATATTAGTAACTTTTCTAAAATAACTGACTTTTTTTAAAAACACTTCTATGATTAATATACTTAACATAGGAAACTTTAAATTCGTTCATTACTCTGTAGTAGATTTTGTGATATTAGATTATATAGGTTCTTATTAGAGCCAATTAGATAGCTATAGGCCTACATGTTTTAGTGACATTTAAAAATAAAATAGAAGTAATCTACTTAAAACTATCTCTACGATAAACAGTTTTAGTCGTTCTAATCTAGAGCATTAATACTAGGTTTACTAGAGTCAGAAATAGAGTTTATTATATTTAAAATGTTTATGTAAAACAATTTTCCTCCTATTATAATATATTTTATGCATTTTTGATTCTTCATCTTATTTGATTTGAGTGTACTTCAGTCCCTCCAGCTGCCTGACTTGATGGGTGAAGGTTGCTATATTAATGAATCAAGGAATGTACTTACTTAGTCAAGTATAGTTAGAAATATTAACTTATTTAACAATTACTGTAATATATACATATTTATTAAATAATTAGCTATTAAAGTGACCGATAATAATTGTTTAGATAGACTTTGTCTAACTCATGTGTCTTTATTTTCAATTTTTTTATATCTACAATTTAGTGTTTTTTGGACCTTAATTAATGTAATTTTATGTACGTATTCTTATATTATTTAGACAAACTAATGGCAACAAAAGTATACAAAAAGATACTTTTTTTCTGCATTTATAACAAGAGATTATCATTGAATAGATTAAGATGACAGTTATTTGTTAAAAAAAATCAAACTTTGATTAAATGTTTATTATATCAATGCAATATATTAGAATCATTAATCAATAAACCAAATGTCTTGTGTTATAAAAATAGGTTTTCGAGAATTGTATGTAAAATAAAATAAATACAAATTTTTGAAAAATCTTAATCATACTTTGTTGTCTTTATGAAAATTAAACCGTAGACTAGTCACCCTAGAGTAGAAACCGTAGTCACCCCCCAGCCCCACCCCTGATCTTAGTGTGTTAGCAAGTCTAGATTCCTTGTAGAATTAGTGCCTTCCGTTCAACCATTCAAAAAACAGAGCTTACAACGTTCAACCAATGGAGACAGAAGTTTGGACCCATCAGCACAGTTTTGAGACAACGCTTGGAAAAAAAAAACTTATCCAGATAACCACTTACCATTGGAAGATATAAAACATCCTACTTAGTAGAAATATTATTTTCTAAGCCACACTTGATGAATATCAATAAATTTTGCAATTTAAAAAATTAAGATAATTATATTTTACCACCCAAATTTGTGTCCATTAAACTCTCTTAAAAAACATTAATGCTGGTGTGTTTCTAGTTTAGAAATATAACTTTTCTACAATCTACCGACATTAATATATTTGGTTCGGATTCTGACCCATTCACAAGCCTGAGAATATACTATAGATACCTTGTGTTCATAGAAATAATCTAATCTATGTAATATGATTACCAAGTCTATGAATCAAACTGTGCGTTGCTAGAATTACAAATAAAATATCCACCACACACAATATTTTCAGTTACTAAACACAATATATGAATGAAGTGGGCCTACTATTTAAAAAAAAGTCTTGGATTAAAATAATGTTAGTAACTATTAAAAAGCAATTTCTATTTATGCTTATGTTATTAATGCTATTTAAAAGTATTATTTTTAGAAAATTAGCTGTATTACATTTTGTTCAATACTATCTCATACTTTACTAACAAAATTTAATATAAATTCTAAACAAAATTTAATTTTAAAATTCAAATTCATACACACACATCAATAGTTTAATACACTGAACAGTTAGACCATTCCAATGGTATGGTTGTACATTTTTTTGAAAGGGTAATTAGTTTTGAACTGGCTTAAAAAATATATTATAATCGTTAAAAGATAATATGTGTGTACATATTAATGCTTTAGTGTATGTTATAAAACTAGACCTGCATACTAACTGAAAATTAGTTATAGTTTACATTCCTATTTTAACACAAAATATTGTTGGAAATCACAATATTTGATTTGAACACATGGCCATTTGATAATATCTCAGATTTGTCCCATGTTCCATTTTTAGTGTGGTAGCAAAGAGTAGCTTAGTAATTCAATAAATAGCTGTTATGAAATTTCATGGATGCTAAAAATTTGTTTTGATAATTTTATGTTGTACATTAATTTATTTTAAGTTCATTTTATTTTTATTTTTATTTTTGAATTTATGCCTTTTATTTTAATTAATAGACTCTGTTTTATATACGTACATACATTTGAATATAATATTTAAATATAGTCAAAATAACTTAACCATAACTATTAACGTAATGTTTCATCAATGTTTCTAAATAAACTTCTTAAATTTAAACGTCTTTATCAACATACTAACAGCTGTTCTTTTTGAATTTCTAGATTTTATGTGGTCGCTGGGAGCATTACCTGATGGTAAGTAAATGCTTTTACTAATTTGTTGTGTTTTGAGAATTTTTTTTATAACTGAAGGTATATTTTCTAATTTTATTATATTTTGTTTGGTATTTGTATTTATAAAAAAAACTGTATGTATGCACACACCGACCTTCTGCTAATACAGCAGTTTTCAATTATATACATGTTCACTTTGTTCGACACTAGTTTCGCTCTTCTGATGTTTTTTGGCATAATGCATGCAGTGAATGTCTTTGCCAGCATTTTATGTCAGCATTTCAGTATATAGTGATAGTTAAAATCATTCGATAGTGCCCATCAATTATCGAATGATGAAATGGTGATCATTCATATTGTATTTATTTGATTGTTTCCAATCATTTTAATTCGACTGAATGATGTATTGCACACTTTATACATGATAGAGTAAACATGTTGTTAGGTTTATATATGCATTTAAAAGTTTTTTTAAAAAAGGTATGTTCTGCTTTAAGCAATTTCTGCTTTACAGCAAGTACCTAATCAGCTGTTAGAGCGGGGCCCTACTGTACTTATTTATGATACATCACATAAGCTGTGTATTGTTTTGACAAACATAAATATTAATATTCACTCAAACAACTTCTGATAAGTTAAAGTGCTATTTATGTGTTTGTGTTAAACATGTATTCCTTGAAACGTTTTTAGATGTTAAGCCCTGTTTATCTTAGGCATATTGATCCAAATTAAAAAGGAATTTCATTCACACCAGAAGAGCTTACAGATGAATAGTGAAGATGCTGGCAAGCAAGGGTGTAGGAAGCTATTTTTTCAGAGGGGACGGGTGTAGGAGAGGTCCACTAGAAAACTTTATTATACTGTACTTGCCTAAAACATTTTAACAATTTTAACAAAAATGCTAAAGCCATTTTCAAAACATTCTGAATTTAAAAAATAATAATTATCTGTAAACAGTTACTATATCTATGAATCAATTATTTTTTTCTGAAAAATAAGTATACATAATGTAAATCACTCCTATGATTATACATTTTAAACAAAATCATATGTAGTATTTTTGAGAGAGATCTAATTTTCAATAACTAGTCATTAGTAAATTACCCTTAAGTTAATTTTCTCCTGATAACTAGGTATACAGTAGTATTTGCCATGTTAAATACACCCCAGATATACATTTTAAACAAAATTGTTAAAACAGTTTTCAAAAAAATTTAAACCAAAAAAATAGCAATCAATAAACGACCCTTATTTTAAGGGTCAGAATTAAAATTTAAAAAACGGCTGGTATATAAAGTCTAAATATTAAGTTTGAACAAAATCCATCTAACCATTTTGGTTGTGGGACCAGGTTTAGACATACAAACTGAAGTACACAAAATTTCCAGCACTACTTATTTGGATTCACAGGCACATTATATGTCAAAAATCATCATAATCTCAAGGTGAATTTTTTTTCACGATTACAATATTTCCTCTTTAGTAGGTCTATATGAGAAAGTAAAAATAAATATGTTCAAAAAGAATAAAGTGTTTTGTAAACTAAATTTTGTAATAATAATATTGTTATCTTAAAACTTACACACAAGCAAATATAAGATTATTAATATTAGCAGCATTGATATTATTACTACCCACTCCAGTGAGCACTTGGTCAAGATCATTAAGTCTGGTTTGCCGGTGATGAGGACGCCGAGGTTTGAATCCTGGCTGAGTGTACTGAGGTTCGTTTTTCCTAAATGTTTTCCCCCATTCATCCCCCCCTATATGTTTCCCCTGCAATTCACTAGCTATTATACATATATATAAATATTAAAAAACCTTTGCTGTCTTTTAGGGAATAGTGTTATTACGATACGGATTTATTGAGATATAATTGGTATTTATAGCCCTGTGATCGAGCGCCAATTATTACGATACGGTTGCGCGTTGGGCGCCAATTGAAATGTTACGGTATTATTGAGATATAATTGTCCCGTGATTGGGAGCCAATTACAACTTTCTTGAATTGATTGTGAGATAGTTGGTTATTATAGCCCCGTGATCGAGAGCCAATTATTACGATATTTTACTTGAATAAATACAACTGTTAATGTTGCACACGATTTATTGAAGTGATTTTATCTTCGGTACAAAGATATGTAAAATTATAAAGTTTTACTTGAACTACAGATTATTTTCTGTGTATTCTTTTTATTTAAGTTGGTAGTACTGTCGTGATATTACACGGTCTCTAGGTTTATGTCGCTGGCACTCTGTGTGTTCATACGCACAAACAGCTTATATATGACATACCCTTTGCCCCTTGGACCTCTCGTGACCAGTGTCAAAACCAACCAATCGAAAGCGTCCCTGCGACAGGTGTCTTGAAAGCTAGCTTCTTATTGGGTATAGGGAGCTAACGTATCTTGCTTGTTTGGTAAATACTACTGAGTTAAATTTTGAAATAAAAAATAAGTTTTAATGGTGCAATCCTTCTACACTATTTCTGAAAAGCACGTAATTCTACATGGATGAAGTATTGAAAGGATTAATTTACATACAATTTATTGAAGAAAAATACCTTCATCCATGACTTTTTAAATATATGAGAGCAGTCCAAATCAGTATCATTACAGAGTTTGTAATGGTTCTTTTACTAGCCAGGTGCCAAGCATACAATCTATTTTTGACATATTTTATGTAACTAACACTAATATCATATTAGCAACATGGCACTACTATTTTACCACTGATTCCCTTTTCCAAACACAACCTTTCACTACCTTTTAATTATTAGCAATGGTGTTAAAATTTTGTGTAGGATTTCAAACTTTAATATTTACAAAATAATGTTTTGAATAAGTGTGTTAAAAGAACTCATATCTGACAGTTGTTATTTTATTTAAGCAGCTTTTTCCTCTGGTTGATTCCTCAAGTAAGATCTTACAGACGAGTAAAAATGTTTGCCTCCTTTTCTTGGACTCCTATTAAACACATTTGAAATATTAACATACCTAATTTTACAATCAGAAGTTTTATAAGGTGAATATTGACATATTAACTGGTTGATGACACACAAAACTGTAGTAGAAGTAAAAAAAAAAAGATATGTTTATTAGGACCCCCCCAGACCCCTCCCTTTCTACACCCTTGCTGGCAAGATTCAGATTCAAATCATAAATTTGGAACTTCACGCAAGATTAAACATAAGTAAATGGAGTTCACATTGTTGTGTACCTGGTTGCAGTTTTGGTTCATTGGGGAGGGTATATATATATATATATATATATATGGTTGTTGAGTAGTGTCGAAGCTACAGACCTTTCCATAAATATCTCCCTAACCTTATGGGCATGTGTAACTGTTAAAGTGAATATTACCTTTAGCTAAAAAGGAGGAGTTAGGGGAGTGGGTACTTTCTATATGCCCCACAAAGGTAAAGTAAATTGCTATTTAAAACCTGTTTACAGAGGTTTATTAATTTTTGCAAATTGATATAAAACAGAGAGTGAAATAATTTTTTCTTTCCCTCCTCATTATGTTCTAGAATTGAATTTAAGAAAGAAAAAAAACACTGTTAATTAATTAACTAGCATATTCACCCCATTTTTTTCTTCTTCAAAATCTGTATTAGATTAAATTACTTTTTGAATAGTTTTAATTAATTTCATTTTGGGAATGAGAGGATGTAAAATAATTAAATATTGAATAAAAAAGTTGCATTTTCATTTGTTATCAATAAAGTTTTCCAAATACAAACCGAACATAATAAGCTCATCCAAGTAATTCCTCAAGCATAATTTTAAATTAATTATCTATTTGAATGTGTAATGCTTTGTCCATGGCAATTCAAGATAAGACCTAAGTAGGTATACTTTTTTTTTTTTAACTTTGATTTTGTATGTCTAAATTTGGGGCCATTGATCACTTCATAATAATTGTGTGTGATGCCAGTGTCTATAAATTAGGAAAACTATTATCAATAAAATATAATATTAGTGTTTCATCAGGTTAGAAATTATAAGTAAATTTATATATCCAAATCCATTGGATGCCTGTATTTGAGATTTTCTGTAAAGTAGCATTTATGTATAGCCTATGTACACACTACTACTTACCCTGAAAGGGAGCAGTCTTTCCTTGCCCATCCTGAAAGCTGTGCCATAATGTAACCAAGCACGGCAAGCTTGATACATTTTCAGGGAAGAGGATAGGTATTTACATATTTTCATACTATAACATTGGATTACTGAACCAAAAAAATAACATTTTAACAAGTCTTGTATTTCTTTTCAGTTTCTATGAAATGAACATTTCAAGAAAATAATCAATATAGCAGTGTGTTTGTGTAAATTGATTAACTTTAACAGAAATTTCCCTTTCAGATTGTTAAATTGACTTCTGAAGACCTATATGATATGTCTGCTCTAGAATTAAGTTAGTTTTCCAGTTTAGCTCTTACAATACTGCCTCTCTAGAAAGGACAATGGCTAAATGTCCACAGTTGACACTTCTACTTCTGGACACAACATAAGAAACTTATGTTTTAATATTCATTGTTATCACTGTGTAAGGTGTAACTGCCAATTCTCTTGAACCGTCCCTAATACTTGAGAAAATATAACCACTTGATGGTTTCATGTTCTATTAAATAAATTAGGATAAATATTAAAGTGTAGTGAAATGGACCATAAATTAAGCTAGTGAAATTTTAGTTTTTATAACAAAATCTTTTTTGTGGCTAAAATAAATTAAATATTATTGCTTCATTAACTATGTTTAGTTTAATTTTCTGCATATAGCAGTCTCAACCGCTCTTGAATGTCTGTTATGAGAATATTGGCATTTATTATTATTATCATCATCATCATCATCATCATCATCATCATCATCATCATCATCATCATCATCATCATCATCATCATCATCACATCTTACTAACTGTTTGGCATTTGTTGATAAGTTTTTAAATGAAGAGGAAAAATCCTCAAATTCTTAAAATACCATGACACTTATTCAACAATTGTTTGGCATTTGTTGATAAGTTTTTAAATGAATAGAAAAAATTCTTAAATTCTTCAATTCCCATGATAGATATTCAACAACTGTTGAGATTACTAAGTTTATAAAATTAAACTAAATTTATCTACTGAAGCAATATTTTATTTATTGTGTCCAAAAAAAAGTTTTTTTTTTAAACTGTAGAAATCATAATCTTATATCATGCATGCTCCCTTGCACCCTACATTGTTTAAAGTTTGGGTCATGACGCTCCATATTATGACAGATGTCATATTCAACAGTCGTTATAATGTGTGCTGTATCCATAGAGTAAATATACGAAGCTAGCTAACCTACATTTTTGCACCTTAACTAGTGAAACTATACAGTAATACAAACCATTTAAGCTGGACGCTCAATAGAGGCAAGGTATGGCAAGCCGCAACACATGACATGGCAACATGCCGCAATGATATGTGCACCTTTTTATTTGTTTCCGAGGCAGTGCCAATTCTAAAGTGGTGAGTGCAACATGTCTGACAGTGAGTCTGAGGGTGAAGTGTGTCTGTTAGCTCTGTGGGCCCAGGAGCAGGAGGAAAAGTGATAGGTTAGGATGTGGGTCCATGAGATCAACACCAAAAGAGCTGTGTTTGGTGAGCATTATAACCTTTTCCCAGACCTCTTAAGAGACAGAAAGAAATGATTAAATACGTTAGAATGTCTCAAGAGAAATTTTACAAACTCTTGAATCTGATTAAGCCTATTATCGAATGCCAAGACACTAAATTCCGTGTAGCCATTACCCCTGAAGCGAGTTACCTGAGCCCTCCCAAAGATGTATGGAATGTTCCAAATCAAAGATTACCTCCCCTTGTTTCCTTCGCTTTTCTTCCTACCAATACTAGGAATGGCCAGGTAACGCAAGGACTGCACCACCAGAAGTCCCGAGACTTATTTGGCAACAATGCTTGCTTCAACTTGCTGGTTCTTGCATGTAGTGGACGGGCTTCTAATTGTTCATAAATATTTTTCTAAAGAGGAAATTTTCTCTGGGTCATGCCTTGTCATCCCTTGCTTCTAGTCAAGCTTTAGAGTAGATTTGGTAGTCTTATTAATTTCTATTATTTTTTTGTGGATGTATTTATTTTGTCTTTCAAGTTTTGGCAGCTATGGTGTTATTATAATGTTACTTCCCCTACAGAAGTGTTTCCCAAACTGTAGTCTGTGTACCTCCTAAGGTAGGCCTACATGAAAGATTTCAACGGGGTGTAGACGACAGAATAAGTTTTATAAATAATACCATTTTAATTGATAGTACTAAGTCTGATAAACAATTTAATGCAGACTTTGACAAGATGTCATGGCCTTTTATAATACTTTATTTCTCTTTGTCATGGCTTTGCTTTGTTTGTCACTAAAGCTTTTATTAAAATTGGAATAACCATTTATTCTGTACAAGATGTAAGGTATTTGTTTTCTCTTTTTTAATAAAGACTTGGAAGGGTCGTGTTGGCTAGGCCATGGCCTCGAAAGGGTACAGTATTGCCAACAGTTTGAGAAACACTCCCCATACATGATGTACAAGTACGTTTACACCTCACCTCATGCAGCCATAGTACCAAACATATGAACATTAAATGGTGATCCTGTTTCTAAATAGTGCTGTGGTTCTGTCCACAGGTTTCCCAGCAGCCGCATATGCCGCGTACGCGGCTGGTCGAGGTTATTCGGGCTACCCTAGCTTTGGACTTCCATACCCTACAGGTAATCACTTGCCAAGCTTGCATCACCACCATCACCACCCCCTCACCTTGCTCCCCTATCCCTTGGACCACCTGGGGGTGTATAGTGCAGCCGCTGCTGCGGGGAGTGTCCATGCGGTCCCCCTGTGAACTAGGCCTCGAGACAGTCTCAGGAATAAAAATAGCAATGGCGCGCTCGTTTTGACCCGACTGTACTTGATTTAGTCACACGACCAAATATAGGTCTGGTGCTTTGTAATAATTTTTTAAATTAATTTTTTTTCTCTCTTTCAAATTAAAAAAAAATATGTTTTAAGATTTAAAAAAAATAATTTAATGAACTCATTCTGAAGTAAAAACAAGCTAAAAACATTTAATGTTCTCATACAAACCGTTTAAATTAAGATAAAATAGTACTTATATTGTTGATAGAATTTAAATCATATAAATCAAAGTCTTACCTTGTTCAGGAGCTTATGCATATCCACTTAAATTTAATATGATCATTATAAGGAAAGTATTAAGCTACTTACTACATTTTATGCAAAATACTTTTGTTGGAGTTATTTTGTTTTTGTAACACAAGCTAAGTGCTACTAACACAGATACATTAGTTAAAGGTATAATTTTATCTTAACTTTCATTCTAAAGTTATTAGCTAAAATGAAATGTTGGATAAGGAAAAAAAAACTTTGATTCAAATACATATACTAATGGTCATCCAGACAATAGCAATTTTTGTTTTTATCAAATAAATCAAATTAAGATTTGATGCTTAAGTGCTAACTCATTGTTTCTTATTTAAATTCCAATATTTTTATTGGATGAATTTACACAATTTTGAGAGGCACTTAAGCTTCAAGTTCTTGGGATTAACTAACAAATTGATTAACTATGTCTGATTGACTTTAGGAGATTGACATGTCAGGTAATTATTGATTAGTCACACTCACTGTCCTGTCTTAATAAACTCATGCTATATATAATTTAAATACTAAATCTGAATAACTACATTGATTAAACTTCATGTATAGAATAACACACAACGAACTTTCTTCTTTAAAAAATGTAATATAACTTATAGTATGGTTAGTATTTAACATGATTCCAGTTATTTATATAAAATATAATAATCACTTCTTAAACAATACATCTAGTATCATTTTAATTAAACTACCATATAATGTTACATTTTTAGTTTCCAATCTGCATACTTTGAGTTGGGTTATTATATTTCAAAACAGTAGTACCATTAGAAAAATCGCACATATTATTTTTCATTAGATCTATCTATATAACTTTAGGGAAATAAATTTAGGTAGCGGTACCGAAATGGTATTTTATATCAATGTGAAATTAATAAAACAATTTAGTACTCTACAATAGTAAGTAAATACTGTAATAGGTGTATATAACTTAGAACAGTAAATATATATTCAAGTGTATGTCGTTATAGAAACAAACCAAAAATATGCAACTAATTCTTTAATCCAATCAATATTTGGAAAGTTGTGCTAGTTATAGTGTGTAGTTTGCAGACTTAGCTGGAATAGGAAATTAGATGTTTAGATGAATTAATCAAATACTTTAGAATTTTTTAACTGATTTCATCTCATGAATCTGAGACAAAACATCTTAATGTTTGCTGTACACCCTTAAAAGTCATTAAATTGCTTGTTTGTTGGCTATTGGGCATGGTAACAATTAGCAGGCATTCTATTTTAGTGTCGTAGGTATACCACAATAGGACATATTATGGTATTCTGGTAGCCGCAAGCTCAAATGCCAGAGTATCTATAAGCCGCACCACATGTCTCTTATCCAATAAAACCCATTCGAAAATCTTGGAATGCATGTGTATTTGAGGAGAACTTCTTTTTTTTGTGAAGTAAGTACACGATTTTGTAAATTGATGGAAGTATAAGTAAAAAAATTAGGAACTTATATGGTTGCCAAGCAATGGGAAAATACGGGGAGCTGGGCAAATACAGGGATTTCTTTGTGTCTGGGAAAAACAGGAAAATCACAAGGATTTCTTTGTATTTGTAAAATGCACAGAATGTCACTACAAACTTTTAAAAAAATTGGAATATTTGTGAATCCAGGACATTTATCTGTGCCTGTGACCAGTAAGAGCATGAATGCAACCAACATATGACCTCAAAAAAAGGAAATAAGATAAAGTTTCAGAATAAATAGAAGGAAGCTGCTAATAGGACATGTTGGAGGACTCAGTTTGGACAAGGCAAATGAACTTGTCGAAAAATAAGTAAATTTAAGAACTAAACATGTTCTTTTGAACACGGAAAGATTGGGCTGTAGTGACTTCATATATTTCCTCACCAAACTCAAATTCATCTTGATTTAAACACCAATTACATGAGATCACACAAGTCACTTTTATGAAAAATGACATTTCATTCCATTTAATTAATTCGAATTTCATCTTAAGAAAATAATGGCAACCCTCTTATTAGAGAGAGAGAGATAGAGATATAGAGAAAGATCTAATACTGCTGTCACTGAACGAAGAGGTGAATTGGCCATTACTCCTCAAGTTCTCAACTTAGGTTAGGCCTATCAGAACTCTTCATGAGGATGTGAAAAATCTCAGACCTTTATAGCTATGGGTATTGAATCACTCTGTGGAACAAGTTTTCATATTTAGCATTTCAGCTTATTGTAGAAAATAACATTTTGTTAAACCTTTATTGTAATCTTGCATTCAAAAATTAAAGAATAGCGTATATAAATACACACACAAACACAGATCCAATATTTGGCTATTAAGATTGATTGTATTTAATTGTTCAGAAAACCTTTGTAAAAATTGTTCTCTCACTGGTGGAGGTCTACAGCGAACTAATATTTATAATGTGGTGGCATACATTTGCAATACTCTTTCATTTCAGCAACAGGCTACCAAAATCTCACTTTTAATTGTAATATTAGATACCTCATTCATTAAATGAAGCCTAGAATTTTTTTTATGATAGGTCAGTATGTTATACTATCAAAAATAATTAATTTAAAAAGTAAGTTGTTTATAATCTACCAAGCATTATTTTATAGTTCGGTTTTATAAAGTTTATTTTATCATTAAATTTTTTTAATGAAAGCATATTTATATCAAGTTTTAAAATAATCAAAATTATGTTTTTTGTTTATGTTTAGTTAATATATTATTATTTTTTTTTGGTGGTCATTTAATGTAAACTAACTTATTTAAAAAATATGCAAGCTTAAATTCATCAAGTCTGATTACGAAAAAAACTGACTAAAGCACCCAAAACTTTGACTTATGTCATTTTGCTAAAAGGCTAATAATCTTTTTCAAATTATGTATCGTCCATGTTTGTTACATTGTTATTGTTATGAATTGTTGGGCAATAATATTTTATTATCAATATTGTGAACTATTTTAATCAACATTTTTGCAAATTTGTGTATTGTGCTGCTTTTTTCTTGGTAAGATAAAGACTATATCTGCTAAATGTAAATTGGTATTTTCACAATGGTGCGGGTATTTTTTGAAAATAGTTTTAATCATTTGAATGACTGGTACGTAACAAAACAATATGCACCTTTCAAAATCGAATATATATATATATATATTTAAATATATAACTGTTGAAGAAACACCATAACTAATTGCTGGATGTAATTGTTTATCTATACATCTTCCATACTAAATCTTTGGATCCCTGAAAGACCAATTATGAGAATTTTTTTTCACAAGCAATTAAAAACTTTATTTAGTCGTAATAGGAAGGTTATACCATAAATGTATACATAATAACAACACAGTAATCATAGTTTTAACTTTTGTCTTTTTCACTTCAAGATTTTGTGTGATCATAGCATTTTTGCTCTGCTTCTTTTAAACAGTTTTTGGTATTATTATTGTTTCTTGTTAGAACATATCAAGTCAAAAAATGTTTTCACATGCTAATTTTTTCACACCATGTCTTACAACCGGTTTGTTTAATTCTCATGCATGCTAACACTCTCTCGCTTATTTACCAATACCTTGTGTGTTAGTAAATAATTTAAATGCTGTCTAAAAAAAAAAGTACAATCAAGTTAATGGTTGTGGGAATGATTGACATCCAATGCCATGTTCTCTTTCATTGGGACATTAGCAAGATTCATGATGATTGACATGTTATGCCAAAGATCAAATTAATAAAATGATGAATTTTTTTCAATCCTATGATTCTTTATTTCAAATAAAATGTAACCTTGGTTAACAGTAAGCTTATATTTTTTGAACATTTGAAGTATAAACAGTAATTTATTCATCTGCTTTTTAAATATGTTTAGTCGTTTCACCAAGTAAAGTAAAATATTGTGGCGTCAGGTATGGGAAAACGGAAATGTCTGGGAGTTTAATTAAAAATAAGAAGAAATTGGGGAATTTTAATATTTGGCTAATAAAGCATATTAATTTTGCACCTAAACACTAAAACAAAATCGAAAGATTATGGTACAAGTTTTGTTTTGGATCATATTCACACAAAGACACTCAATAAGACTCAAAGCATTTAAAACTTGAAAAATAACTTGGTAGGTATACGCATGTATGTTTGTTTAGTAGCTGTTAGGTTGTTTTGTTTGGGTTTTTTTCTCTCAAAATATTTGCTGTATGCAATAAACGGAAAATATGTCATTCATCAAGGAAAACTGTAAAAATGTAGGCCTAAGTCAGGGGCATTTGAAAAATGTTGCTTGAAAAACCTGAAAAAATCTGTGGATTTGGTAAAAGAAGTTCTGTAGCTAACCTTTCAATACAAAACTTCTCATAGTGACAAAACATAGTGAAGCAAATCACTATAAACCTTTTAGTATATTTTTAACTGCTAAAATAAGACCAGAATTACAGTTAATGTACAATATCAGTAAACCATCATACTCAATTTGGGCATTTAGTTTTTCTCAGCCTACTTGTTTACAGGCATTTGTTGGCAAGTGACCAGTATCCACTTTTTGTTTATTTTTGGAATCATAATTGATCTTTCAGGCATCGGCACTTACTACAATACTCCAACATATTAATTGTTTTCAACTCCAAACGCAACACGTCCTGTTTCCTTCCATATTGGATGTTTGCACGTTGGGATAGCTAAAGTTTAAGATCTTTTTAAAAATTAATTTAATGACGTGAAACTCCTTGTAATTACTAAATTAAAATTAGCTTGTGTAAAGATTTAAAAAATTGAGCATAGCTATGTAATATAATTTAAACCTAGTTCCATTTATTTTATGTTTTAAAAACATATCAATTATTATTAAGTGTTTTAGTCAGCATAGTTTAGTTTTTAATTAATCGTGCTAAATTATAATTTACCTTTTTTAATTTAAATATCATCTAGCCTAGCTTTGATTACTACTATTAAGGGATTGAATAAAATATATTAATAATAAACTAATAATTAGTATAACATCTCTTCTTTAGTTATAAATATTTTTTCTCTAAATAGTGATCTTATTTACTAGCCAAAATGTAAAATTCATGCAAATTGGCGTTCATACAGCGTTCATTGTAATAAACAAAATTATAATCATGCAAAGCCTGCCTTAAGCATTTAATTTGAACAAATGTTACCTTAATATATATATATATATAATATGTATGCCAAAGATATTTTCTTGTATTGTATAACCACTTAAAATTGTATGTTGTGAATTAATGTTTCATGATCTTGGATTAATATGAATCACTATTGATGTAAAAAGTCCATTGTTTATATCCGCTCATAGAAATAAACCATCTTCAGATACAGTATCCTATAGATATAGTGCATCTTAATTCAATAAGATGTTTCAACTTTACTTAGTTTATTGGTAAAGTATTACAAACCAAAGAATTATTTTTTATGTCAGGCTAAATTTTTTCGGGAAATGGCTATGGCGTATTTGTTTTACAGTTTTCACGCACACTGCTCACACGCTCTGTTTAGTCAAGGAGATTTAGAAATCTGTATCAAAGTGTTTGAGTGCAACCTAATACACATATTATAAATACTTATTATCTGCCAGTTAAAATAACTTAATCATAGTTTGAAATAAAAGGGGAAATACCCAATTTGAAAAAGTGTTTTTGTAATGTTTTATAAGTACCCAAAAAAACAAGATGAGAGTAAATGTTTATCCAAATGGATATCAAACTCATAACACTTTTAGATCATTACCATCTGAGTTTTTTTAGTTTTGTTATTCTGCAATAAATAATTTTATTTATAATAATACTATTACATCTCATTGATGGGCTCTCATTGCTCAGCCTATGTTTTTATTAATAGCTGATATTAATAAATTCTCTGATAAATTATTTATCATATATTTAAATCTGATGATATTTACAAACATATATTGTGATCCAGTTTAAATTTCGGTATTAAATATAATTTCCTGCCCAGAATGTTTATAATTCATATATATTAAAATAAAGCGCGAGTAGCAACAATATTGAGGACTACTTTCCATTATACTGCTAATTAACACATTTTACAAAGCACCTATAGCACCAATATTGGGATTTACATTTCTCTATATTACTAAGCAACATATTTTATAAAGCACATATAGCACCATTATCTGTGATTTACATTCCACTATATTGCTAATTAACACATTTTATAATGTTCATATAGCACCAATATTAGAAACCTACTTTCCATTACTCTGACAACTCTTTAACATCCATTACTAACACACGTTCCAATAATATTGTGGATTTCATCATTTAGTATTCATTAGGTATAACTATTTCACTTTATGTTTTTTAAATCCTTCTTAGAAAATAACTACTCAAATTGCTATATCTTTGTTATTTTGGGAAAGGGGAAGGGGGTAATTATTATGTCAAGTTACTAATATCTAAAGCGCTATTATTTTATTTGTAATATATTTTTTCTATATTTATTAAATATTATCAATTCCTCTAATGCCTGTTCAGATATAAAATGTGTATAGATGAACTCATATTTATCAGTAAAAATACATCACATTTTTATATTTTAATTAGTTGTATCCATAGTCATAATATTCTCGTGATTGCATACACTTTCACGCAAATCAATTCAGTTTCTATAGCATCGACAACTATCACTGCAACAAACTCTCATTTGATTTGCTGCTTGATTTCATTACATTAGGACGTTCTCTAAGTAAGTTAAATCGGTGTACAAACTAGTTCACAGGATGACTCAAAGGGCGCTTCATGCAACATACACTCTTGACGTCCTTAAATCCTTTGACATCATGTCCGAGCTAGGCAAACCCTTAATTTTCTCTGAAATATTTTAGAGCCTTTATAATGGTCTCGCATACATAATTAGAGTCTATGGAATAAATTAATGAACAATCTGAGATATTTCATTATGGTTAAATTTGATAAATATTCTTACAGTGTTTTGTGAATCGCTTACATTTCATATTTATAAAAGAAAAAATAACTATCGGCCAAAACATGCTATATATAATATTTTATATTTGTTCATTGCTCTGTATTTATATTTTTACCGTGCTTATTCTTATTATATACTTGTGTCGAAGTGCAAATGTGTTTGGCAAAATTAACATGAATGCAGCTTTATGGAGATGGTAAGTCAGATTGTTTGTTTGTTGAGAGACTTTCTATGGACATTGTAAAGGCGATTGCTGTTGCTTAAAAGAGTCCAAAGTTTTCCAACGGTTGGTACAAAATGGGATACACTAATGACTCATTGTAAACGTAACTAGAACATTTATTGTCTTATTGTGATATTTGTCCTCGCCATTCGTTTCCCTAAATATGCTAATACCCCTTTAATAGCATTGATGCATCTGTGCTATGTTATTTGTTAATCAATATTTATAAGTTGAACATCAAACATATCCTATTTGTTAACATTATAAAAAGTGTATGTGAAAGACAGTGAGTGAACTGTTTATCAAAGAAGACTTTTTTTATTTGTAATAATTAATGAAATGACATCATTTATAAGAATAAAAGATGTCTTGTGAGAATTCTGCTTAATATTGTTAGATTGATATTTTTCGACTTTGTCGATTGTTTTGCTAAAATCATATCCATTTAACTGAAAAAAAAATTGTGTAAAAATAAAGTGTTGTATGATAATATGGAATTTCATCAAGTTTTTTAATATCCTTTTTTTTAAGTGTTGTGGCTCTTTGTTATGATAAATATAACATCTAATGCTAGTTTGGAAGTTTGCTTTGAAATTAACAAACATTTCACTAAAACAATGAATTCCTTGCTAGGGTATTAATATTGTTACCACCCAAGGTACAAACTGATTCCAAAATATTCACTGCGCGTTCTTTATGTTCTTTGATGTCCTTTAAGGTGACAAGAACATTAAATAGGTTACTCATGATAATGTGTACACAAGCGGCATATAATTTCATATTTTATTTAATATATTTCACTAGGTATGTCTGTCAATTACGTAGATTAAGGTGCAGCAGAAGGGAGCGCAAGTATTTTTACAGTTTTTATAGAATATACATTTTTTGGCCAAAATAAATCAAATATTCCTCCAGTAGCAACATAGAGTTTATTTTTCTGCACATGCTAATATCAACAGATCTTGAATATCTGTCAAGGGTGTCATGGAATTTCGTCAAAACATTTTAAATAAGGAGAAAATGTTTTGACAAAATTCCAGGACACCGTCGACAGATATTCAAGATCTGTTGATATTAGCATGTGCAGAAAAATAAACTCTATGTTGCTACTGGAGAAATATTTGATTTATTTTGGCCAAAAAATTGTAATACTATAAAAACTATAAAATTACTATCGCTCCCTTCTGCCGCACCTTAATAAATTATCCTCAAATTTGGCCAAATTTTTCAATAAGCATTATAAGCTTTCTATACATTAAAAATCCATGCAGCATAATCAGTACTTTAATTTTACTTTTATTATTACTTACTGTCAAAACTTTTCTCATTAATAGTTGGAGTAATTAATCGATTTAAAATAATTTACCTATGCTTTCTTCATGACTCATCCAGTATATTAATTACAAATTATGTCTTATTATATTTATTCATTTAGCTATTATTTGAAAAGAAGTTTTTTCCCCCCTAGATATTAAAGAGTAGGCCTAAGTATTATACATATTTAGTATTCTGTTGTTTTTTAAAATGAGGTTAATATTTTGAATCAATGAAACTCTCTTAATATAAGTTAACGTAGGTATGTTACATTTCTCTGAGGAAATATACTCTTTGTATTATCTTATTTTTAATTTTAGTGAGTCATAAAGCCTCTTATACATACACCTTAAGCTGATTTTTATTTCTAAAGTCCTTACGTGTGTATGGCTTTTAATTTTGTACACGCTCTGTATTCTTAACCATATAGAAACATTTCAACCATTGGGAAATTATATTGTTTTGTGGAGGGGAAAATAAATAAAAACTTGTGTCCCCTCCAACGAGTATGGAGAAAAGGAAAGGATCCCAAAGAGAATGATGGAGATGAAGTATGTTGGGGAAATAGACCAAGAAATAGTTGGGATAAGCTGTTAACAACAAGTGTGCGAGTGAGAGGATAAGAATGATGGAAAGACAGAGGAAGATGGAGGATGCATTTTACTAAACTGACCCAGCTACAGGCTGAAAAAAGTTGATGATGATGATGATGATGATGATGATGATGATGATGATGATGATGATGTCCTCCCCTTCAAATTTGGAAAGCCAGGCACGTCCATGTGTAGATGTTAGGTTCAGGTAGGTAGCGTTTTAAAATAAATTGAAAACTACCCCTTTATTACAGCACTTACAACATACTTAACTAAAATCAAACCCATGTCTAGTGGTCTAAGGAGTCACTCTCACAATAGACTGGCCTACCTATGATGGGGAGAGGTGGGGTTCAAATCCTGGCCGGGTTAACTGAAGATTTTTTTTTCCTAAATTACTTTCCACTCTCCTCTCATGCAAATGCAAGTACACTTCCTCTAAATATAACGTTCCACATCCCTAACACATTATTATAAGTAGTAGCTAAACAACTCAGCCGAACAAGTAGTAAGACAATAGACTCGCAAATCGCCTAGTTGAACAATCAACCAGTTAGAATCTCCTGGACATTCAGTTTCTGAGTTGGTGAACGTTTGTCTACCAGGGTTTGCACTGTGTGGCATTGGTAGGGCCAGAGCTGAAGTTCGTGTTTCTCCCACCAGCTGTCTCCAGGCTGGTAAGATGTCCTGGCTCTTCTTTTATATTAGAATCACATTTTAATGTTGGTTTTTCCTTAATTTTTAAGATAGCATTTTTATTAATAATGCTAAAAAACTATACCATTAGTCTTATACAAACAAACATATTTTAGCGTTGTTTTGGGTGTTTTTTTTGTAACCTTGTTGCTTGGATTAGTTTTTGAATTTCTGATTAAACTGCAAAGATCGCTTTAGCTTAGATTTAAATTTAATCATTTTTATTGGAATTTTAATTTTTTAAATAGGTTCTTCTGTTTATTTAACGTTTGTAAAATATTGCAATTATTGCATAGCTATTCCATTTATTATAAACTGTACGTCAAATTGGATGTCCCCTTGCTTTGTAGCAATCATAACAATTAACATTGATTTTCAATATAACATCTATTAATACCTTAATGTAAAAAATTGTCATCAATATTCATAGTTAGGTTGGAAAACATTATGTAGATTAAGGTGTAAGGCTTGCAATAGTTTGAACTACAGATGACGGGGAGATCAGGTTTCGAATCCCGGTCGGGTGTACCAAGAGTGGTTTTTCCTAAATGGTTTTCCACCTCTCCTCCATAAAAATTTTGGTACGTACACTTCCTCTAAATTCATTTTTCTTCATCCCTAACACATTAGCATAATTAGTACATATGTGTACAACCTGAAATAAAAACACTTTTATCCACTTGTTTATGATGACTTTTGTTTTTGTGTGCTATAAATATTTATCAATACTAACATCAACAAAAACCATGTTATTCGTGTTGTAAATATGCAGTTGTTAGTATTTACTAGTGTAAAGTCTTCTTTGGAAAAAAAAAATAGTGCTTGCTAGAGATGATTTAATCCTTTTCCGTTGACATCTAGTCTCTATAGAGTAGAAAGAAAACAAACTGTTAATGTCTCAAAACAATTTTGTTACTAGTTTTTTTTTTATTTGTCTTGTGTTGGTTCGCCAATCATAATTTGTTCCTTTTTACTTGACAAAGAATTGTTTATGTGTGTAACCAACCTTTCTTGTACACCCTAAAAGTCTTTCGTACCCCAATTATCTTACGAATGAACATTTCTAATTGCTGAAAAAAAGTTACCTATGCTTATGTCAAGTCATGTGATCTGCAGCCATCACTTTTGATAGATATTTACAATGCATTTAAAATCACATTAATAATACAATAAAATATTTTCAATATTGGCATTAAAAAATATATGTTTGTGTTTTCTAAAAAGTTGCTTCAATCATCCATTCGTAAGAAAATCAAGGTATAGTTTAGAACTTATTTTTCATATGAGCCAGGTAATTATAGATAACTAGTATTTGTTTCTGGATGAGTCATGTTGTGGCATAGATATTCCTTGACATGTAGTTGGTTCATTTCATTGTTTAGAAAGTTGGTAAAAATAAATAGTTATTATTATTAATTCCTCTATTAAGTTAACCGAAATTAAAATCATATACTTTATTTAAGCGTAGTAATTTCAAACCGATCCATCTGGACTGCTAGTTGAGCTATTTTATACAGGAAAAACGACATAACGCCCAAGAACGTTTCTTTCCTCTATTGTATTTCATCTAATTCAGTTTTTCTCAAACTGTGGTACATTTTATCATTTATAAAATGTATTTTGGCAGTAACGCGCATCGGCTAGGTGTAACATGCTACTCTCATGTTGGGCTGAATTACCGGTAACAGGGAGTTTGGGTTCCGAATCCTGGCTAGATGTACTGGAGGCTCTTTTTCCCCTAAATAGTTTCCTACTCTCCTTCCATGCAAATGCTGGTACGTTTATTTATTCTAAAATGTATACCTTCCTCATTTCTAGTCCATTAGCGTAATTAATGTATGCATCTAGCCCAAATAGGTACTAAGACGCCCAGAATTTTTTTTTTATAAATTACAATTAGTTAATTTCCTCTTAGTACGGTATCAGAATTTTATATACCTTAAAGCTCAACCTTATTTGAGAAACGGTCTCAGTCAATTCAGATCTCAATAAGATTAGACTTTCTTACCCTTCATTTGGTTTATTGATAAATGTAAGGTCCAAGTGATTAAAATGTTGTTGTGCCCTATTGTTGTGTGACACATCTACTACAACAATGCCATCACATTGTTATCGAAATGCATAAGATTAATGAGAAAATTAAAAAGTGTGATAAAATATAAATAACCGAAGATGTGCACTTAAGAAAAATACCGAACCAAGGTCATGGCCACGATGTGCAACAACGCTTTAAGAAGAATCCAAGCCCGCCGGTCAGTCAACTTTGGGGCGAGTGAGCATCGAACACAAAAAGTTAGAAACAATTTAATTAAACATTTTTCTTTCTTAGACAGTCTTTGTGGAAATTGATAGAGTTTCATTTGTTGATGTTATTTTTTTTAACTAGTGTGAGCAGTGTACAGTAGTGTTGTAAGCTTAGAGATAGATAATTTTATTTATTATACAGTGTTTATAAGATAACTAGAGTTAGTTTAAACGTTTTTTAACATCACTTAACAGTAGATAGGAACAAGTTTTTTTTTGTTACAGAGTGATGTTTTATTTTAGATAACTTTTATGAATTACTCAGTTTTTGATTGTGTAACTAAGATATTTCATTGCTATAAAACATTTGAAAGTTTTTTTTGTTTTATTTTTTTCCATTTTTAGGCAACATTATGGTGTATATTGTATTGTATAAATATCCAAAATCAATTTTATTATGATAACATCTGCTTAAAATAGATTCTCACTTTATGTTGTTATTAGTTGGATAATCCATAGGTTCTAGGTATTTATAATCAGAATAATATATCATGGTGTCTATTTTGTTAATCTAAAGTGTAATAAATATTTAGTACTCTAGTGGCTAGTAATTAGAGCAAGGGTCGGCCATGACTATGTTACCTCTTAACCAGTCAAGTATTACCGAGATAAAAAAAACTCATATTTTGGATCATAGATAATCAATGTTCCCATATCATTATTTTGTTTTGTAAATTTTTTTAAAATGTTGCCAAATATTGAACTTTTTTTTTTTTGCATATTATAAATAAATCTGTAATTGACTCATTTTGAAATTTAATTTCCATGTTTGAGTGAAATTAAAGAAACAATATAATATAGTTTACTAAGTTTTTGCACACTTGTAAATATCTCAAATTATTTTCTTGCTCAATATTAAATTTTTTATTTTTTGTTGCGTTTGTTGATTCCCCGAACGGGTAGTAAGAAGCAGTGCTAATAATAATAGTAATAATAATAATACAAAATAATTTTACTTTAGATCCAAACATGTTACTACGAATCGAGATTAGATTTTATTTATGAATTGTTTCCATTCAACTTGGTTCAAACCTAGGTGTATTTATAATTTTATGTGAATTAATAACTCTTGGGATTATTATATGTAGAAAATTAAACTAGTAAATATATCTACTAAAGTATTTTATTTATTTTGGACAAAAAAAAGTGTTTTGTTTTAAAAAAAACTGCAAAAATAATTACCTTAACTCATGTGACCTTACACCCCCCACCTTAAGAGCAATGGAAGAGTCCAATAGTGTTGGCCGACTTCTTGTGTAGAGGCTAGTACTGTAGTTTATAGGTAACATGGTTGTTATACGACCGAAAATGGGTTATTCAAAACCAGAATAATATTGTATTATTGATGCTGCAAGTAACTAAGTTTGGTGGATAATTTATTTTAGATGCTAGAACTACATACATATATTAACATGTGTTTTAAAGTGTGTTTTATTTTTATTAGTTTACAGTTTTTTAATATGTTTACAGTACCGACATAGATCGTAGCTTCTGTGTGAGATGTTTTAATTTTTGCATTCATTGTATCAAACATTTTGCTAGCGTTAAAGTCTATTTCGGATACTTATTGATGAAAATATACTATTTGTGGGCTCTTTTAACTTTAACACTAAAAGCAAATTCATAAGCTACATTCCATGAGCATTAATTTACTAACTAGAGATCAGGACAAAACTTTGTATTACACGGATATATTTGACTTCAAGCGGGAATAGAACCTGACACTCTATAGTCCAGATTGTTTAGTTAAATAGCCACCAACTTATATATTGGTATGGACTATTTTTTAACGGTGTTTTACTACTTTGACTGCCTTTGTGGTCTAGAGGTAAGAGTTCCTGACTACAGATCCAGAGGCCAATCCCTGGCGCTTTCAGAATTTCTCTGTGAATAATTGGGTCTGGAAAAGGAAAATTGTGGAGCTACTTGAATAAATAGGTGACATCTCTGGTCTAGAAAACTGAAATTATGGCTGGAGAGTTCATTGTGCTGACCACATGACACCCTCTATCTACAAATATTGGCACTAGCATCACTAAATGCTGCGGCCACTCGATCGGTATAACTAGATTGTGGGCTCAAGCAATGGAGCACTATAATATTTTATTTTAATATAAACTAATATAAATGTTTACACCAGTGGCTTCCAACATGGGGGGCGCGAAGCACTTCCATGGGGGACGTGGAACAATTTGGAAATAAGGTTAAAAATCAGATAAAATTTTAATACATTTTTTATTTCAATTCATTTTCTAAAGTTAGATAATTTTTTCTTGAGGTATTGGCAACACTAGCACTCCCAACAGTTGTAAAATCTAATTTTCAAAAACTAATAAAACTAAAACGGTGTTAACCATCACATCACTCATTTTAATTATACCAATAAGCTGCAAGTATTACATTGGTTTTTGTTTAAAATAAAAAGGTGATTAGAAAACAAAACTTTTTAAAGATTTTTATTTATTATTATTAATTTGGTGATCTTAATACCCTGAAGATCACATGCTGCCTGGACAAATAACTGTCCCAAAATATACAGGGTTGGAGGGGAAGGAGATTTGATGACCTACCAAGGGGGTTGTTAGCACAAAAACGTTGGGAACCATTGGTTTGCACATTTTGTACAATTTTTAGCTATGTTTATATTTTATAAACATATTTAGACTAGCTTTTGAACAGGAATAATTTAAGTTTCTTTACTTTTATTCTTTATTCCATGACTTCTCTACATTTACACTGATGACTTAAAGTTATGACTAAGAGAGAATGTACCCACATCTGCATGAAGGGGGAGTAAGAAACCGTTTAGGAAGTACCACCATCACTATGGCCAGCTGTAATTCAACTAATATAAGATTAGTCTGGAATGATTTACTTTTACCAATGCTATTCTAAAAACAATCCACAAATATAAATTATACATTTAATTACAAATAATAATTTAATGTAGACCTAAAATTTCTTACAAAGTGAGAAAATGGTGAATAGTGTACACGGAAGCTACGATTGGTTCAATAGGAACATTAGTGCATTTAGTGATTAGCTATTCATGTAGTGTAGGTCATTCCATTAATGTGACGCTGATTTTACTGTGTTAATTAACTTTTAATGTGTAACCTAGAGAAATGATTTTAAACTAGAATGTTTACTTAACATAATGTAGTATTGGCCTATAGCTTATATTACTTGCTTTCAAAGCAGTGAGTACTAACTTTAAAACTTTGTTTTCAGTTTATAAAAATAATCCATAAATGAACTATCATAAACTAAAACTTAGTGTAGATTCCCTGGTTTTATTGATCTTTTTAAAGAAAGTACAAGTAAAAAAAGCTAGTATTTGCAGTGTTGTTTTCTTGATTTTCTTGATAATATAAAGCAGACACATATATTGAGTTACTTGCAGTGTTGTTTTCTTGATTTATTGATAATATAAAGCAGGCACATATATTGAATTAATACTTGCAATGTTGTTTTCTTGATTTATTGATAATATAAAGCAGGCACATATATTGAATTAATACTTACAATGTTGTTTTCTTGATTTATTGATAATATAAAGCAGGCACATATATTGAGCTAATACTTGCATTGTTGTTTTCTTGATTTTCTTGATAATATAAAGCAGGCACATATATTGAGCTAATACCTACTTGCAGTGTTGTTTTCTTGATTTTCTTGATAACATAAAGCAGGCACTTATATTGACCTAATACATGCAGTGTTATTTTCTTGATTTTACTAATTATCTTAAAGAAAACACAGATAATGATTCAATATTAATAATGTTGTTTCTTGTTGTTGACTCAAAGAAGGGAAAGTGTTTTAATGGATTATTATTTACATTTATAATAATTTAACTTAAACCTTTAATTTCAGTAGTACATGTCTAATTGACCTTTATGGCTTCACAAAGAATATAATAATACTAAGCCATATCTTGAGAACGATGGATTTCAAAGAAACTCACCAGCATTCACTTTGATAGAGAATCACAAAACATAATAAAAACCAGCCCTTGTTCACCTCGCTGGAAATCGGCCGGAATCTCTTTTCTCTGATAATATCTATTCATGTCATTAAAACTGAGCTAACTCTGCTTGTTTGTATTTTATTCAAATTATTTTCAATAATATATATGGCTAGTGGGAAAGCGACAGTACTTTAGGCTACACTTTTTTTTTCACTGTTCATCGATAAATATTGATTATTAACTTTACTTTTTTTCGTCTTCATTATCAATTTATTCTTTACCTTTCTTTACTTTGCCTTGGAACATTAGACACAATTTTATTCAACCACTCAGATGAACAAATTATATATTTTTTCTCACATTATATTAAAATATACTAGCCTTGATATTTTTATAAAATATGTTTAAATAATTAGCCAAAATACTTGATCATTGGTTTTTATTACATTCCTACAATTTTATTAATTTAATCATCAAATGAGCTTTGCTTTGTATCTTTGTGTTTTGGTGGCGTTAACTTAAAACCAAATTATTTATTAACTTAAAACCAAATTATTTATTTAGAGTGCTTTCATTTTTAGTCAAAAGTAGTTGTATTGAAAATCTGATTTTATTTACACTTATTATTTTATTTTGTAGCTTATTCAAAGGTTAAACAAACAATTATAACAACATTAAAACACGAGGAGTTTGAAGACATTTCATTGGCAACAAACTAGGTTACTTAAGCAATGCATGTAGATTATAAATTACTAGACCCAATAATTGAAAAAGAATTCATAAAACTAAGTAATTAACTTACGGTACCTATTTATTTAAGTTAAAAAAACACACACATTGATGCAGATTTTAAATTTGCTATCATGATGACGATAAGCAAATATGACAGTCAAAATAATTTTCCCCGACGGTCTCAATAAGGAGTTGATACATTTTTACTCTGGGTTTATTTTAAATTTATTTTATGGTAATTAAATAGTAACTGCTCTTAACACTTTTGACTAAAATCATAAAATAAATAAATAAACAAACAAACAAACAAACAAACAAATTTTTTTTAATGTATTGGTGTTGTTTGGAGTGCTTAATATATTATAGTGTTGCCTCTCGCAAAGAAATACAAATATGTGTACGTTAAAAAAAAATTAACTACAGTAATTATAACTTTGATATAATTAGCTCAGCAATAGATAAAACAAGGTTTTCATGGTATAGTGTAAATATTTTTTTAAGGAATAATCTCACTGTAACATTCACTAAAAATTACTAAAAGGATTTTAATTAATAATGTGGTTGTTGAAATAGAATATTTTAGCGATAGGTCATCAACTGAAATATGCAATTTTAACTAGATATTAACAAAGTAATAAAATTTAACAACTAGAGTGAACCTGATTTTAAAAACTCTAACTTTTTTATTATACTTTTTTTTTAAAGAACCAAACTTTATTTATGTTCCTTACATTCTTCTAAAATATAAATTAGGCACCTAATTAATATTTTCAAAGTAACATAACCTAAAAAAATACTATCTAACTTATGTTTGAAGTAATTACAAATAATGTTTTAGTGGCTATTAAAACAAACATATTCCACCGGTAATAAGAGATGAAGATTTTCCCACCAAGCTAGTAAGTACATCGTGTCTTTTTGCATATTAATTTGCTTTGCATGAGTAGCCAATAGGTCTTTGATTTTCTGGTCCGCTGTGAGTAGTATCTGCTATGGGCTAGAGCAGGGATAGACAAACTTGGTACTCCCCACTATTATTCAAACCTGGATCTTAGTGACCATCATAAGAAGAAAATTCAAACTTTTTGACTAGACTAAAACCTTATTTAATGTAATGTAAACAGCGGCATCAACAAATGAAGTCTTTATTCTACAGTTTAAATATTGTGAACTTAGGCATATTGTTGTTGTTGATACACAATTTAAATTTTCTATATTTATTTTATTCTTTATAAACAATAAATTAAGACATACATGATTGCTTGAACTAAGCCTAAAATTAGATTTTTGGCCACTAATTGAACAATTTGCAAAACTTTATCTTAACTTTTTCTCTATATTATCATTATTTTTAAATATGTTCAGTTATATTAATCACTGTGCCCAGCAAACAGTAAAACATTGACAAGTTATAGAGTTGATTAAACCAAATGAAAATCACAAAATAATATGAAACAATACACTCATGTCAAACAACTATAACATCCTGAACACCAAAACTTTACTCAACACAAATATTTCATAGACATGTATTACTTTACTTTGTTTTTAAAATGTATATTTCAAATGTTATTCACAAAGTAAGGCAATAACATTGTTGTATATAAAGGCTGTGTTATTTTGTTAGTTTAAAAGCACGCACTTATTATTAGCTAGAGTTGTACATCTTGAATAATAAAACTAATTTATAGATGAACTTTATTTTTTATCCTGTAATCATTTAGTTTTGTTATGAAATGCAATGTTCTGCATAAACTTAGGCATTTTAGTTATGTATCATCATCATCATATATATATATATATATAGAGAGAGAGAAAGAGAGAAAATACACTTGTATATATTACTATTAAAACACTTATTTGTTTCTGATCAAGCATGTATTTTATGTTGCTTTTTTTTAAAGTTTTTTTTTGTTATTATTTAGAAGTTTTGAATCATATTCAAAGCATTATCTTATTCTTTTTCAAACAAATATTTTTTCTCTTCCTATAAAAGTGCACTATAAGTTATATATACTACAGTAAATACAGTAAGGATTTCATTTAAACATTATTGTGTGTTCATAACTCGGGTAAATATGGCATCTCATGCAGCATATATTTCATACAAAACTTTAATTGAAAATATAATGTTTGACATAATTATGTAATGATAATAACATATTATTAACATTTTATATTAATACGAAAATTTATTATTATTATTATTTAATGGAAAATGAAATGAAGGAAATTATTTCAAAACCAAAGTTATCAAAGAAGTATTTTTTTTTTTCTAAAAACAGTCGAGATAGAACTATAAATTTTTTTGTTTCCAAAAATAAATGTGTTGAATAGATCATAAATCTCAAGACATAATCAATTGCCACTTGATAGTATTATTGCTTTAAATAAATCATGGAATGATAAGCTAATAAAACTTATTTTACACACATCGGATACATTGCACCAAAACTGCGTACCTATGTATTGCAATCACGAATTTTAGTGTTTGATTAAACGTGCACATATTTTATTCTGCTACTTGCCTGAGCTTGTTTTTTTGTTTATGTTTCTCTATGTTCTTAGCTGCACGCATGATTTAGTTAGTGTTTTATTTTGCTAAAAGACACGGTGCTCAGAACATTGATCTCATGTTGTGGTGGGGCTTGGGCTGCTGTTGTTGATGAGATGTTGACTGCGCGGGGGGAGGGGGGGATGACGGCAGGTGGTGAACCCCTTTACATACCTTAACATCCGTTATACATTCATTCCCCTACGAATGCCAAAATAATTCAGACCCCGTTTACTTTGAATAAAAAAAAATTCATAAACCACTGTTCACTAAAATCACATTTATTTTTTAGTTCAAGTAAACAGAAACTTTATTTCGTTGATAATTTATCTTCCTCAGGTCAAAACACTTTACCTTCTTTATATTAAGAAGGTGTGGAAGTCAGCAATGTGGGGTTTTTTTGCTGGGTGGGTGGGGGAGGAGGGCTGTCACAAGGGCAAACAATGTTTGACGGGACTGTACTAGTGAGGTGTAGCCTCCCCCTCATTATTTGATCTACCACACACACATACAACGAACGAAAGTATGTTTATTGGCTTTAAATGTCAAGTTTGATACTGAATGGGAGGGAACAATTTACTAGTACAGTCAGGTCGAGATTTGTTGCCTCTGTAACAACCCATGAGTTACCCCTAGTAATAATGCAAGTGCAATAAATATTAAGAAATAAATGTTATGGTGGGGGTGGAAGGGAAGGCAAATAAAGGACAGTATTTTTTGAGGTTCTTTACAATTTATTTATTTTCTACACTATAAGCTAAATATTTCTCCAGTAGATAGATTGAGGTAAATTTTCCACAAATAGTAATCTCATCAGTTCTTGGATATTTGTCAAGAGCTTCCTGGAATTTGATGAAAACATTTACCTTTGTTTAAAAAGTTTGTGTTCAAATGCCACTAGATGCCCACAACAAGTATTCAAGAACTGTTAAACCCACTTTGGCAGCCGCATGATTTAAGGCGCTACTCTCGCAATAGACTAGGCTGCCAATGATGGGGCGATTGTAGTTCGCTCCCAGTCCGATGTATTGAGGGTGGTTTTCCCTGAATGGCTTACCACTCTCTCTCCACGCAAATGCGAGTATATTTTCTTTAGATTCAACCTTCCTCATCCATAACTCATTATCGTAATTAGTACATAAACATATAACTTAAATGGGTATTAAAATGTAGTGCTAAAAAAAGGTTAATATTACCAAGTGTGGAAAGTTAAACTAAACATATCTACTGGGCAATATTTTTATTATTTTGTCCAGAAAAAAAATGAAAACTGCAAAAATACTGATCTTAACTCATGTCCCCTTTTCCTCCATCTTAAATCTATCATTTTATGCATTTACGTGCAGTAACTACTTTCAAATAATCTTTTTTAAACTTCATATTTATTGTTAATTATTGTGTCATTGATTTGTTGAGGGAACTTTATTTTGGCTTCTCGGTGCGTCCTTTCGCAGGGTTCCCTGGCTACAGCTTCTTCCCTCCCCCCACTGTCCCCGGGGGTACGCCGGGGATTGCCCCGCCCACCTCAGACAGGGCAAACACCTACTACGACTACACCGCCGCCGTCGCCCAACAGCCCGGGGGGACAATGCTGCGCTCTAGTGAACAAATGGGCAACCACTCTCCCCTCCACCGCGACCACGTGGCCGCAACTTACCATCAACAGCAGCAACAACAGCAACACTCGCGTCACCCGGTCACGCAACGTAAGCCCAACTGTAGTTTAGTCAGGGGATGGGGGATGTCGCCCCCCTTGCTGTGTTCACAAGGTCCATATCGTCCCCCCACACTTTCTCACTGGAAAGAACTAAAGGGGATAGTCCGAAACCCACATTTTATTTTACTACAAATAATATTAAAGTCACTATTTCCGGTAATATTTTGAGACATCTAGGTAAAAAATTGACATTTATAACAAGTCCTCAACTCACACTACATGATTAATTTGACTCGCGCCAGGCGGTTAATAAGATTCTCGCCACTCTGTTAATTTGGCTTATGCTATGCAGCCAATTCGACTCACGCCATGTGGATAATTCATCTTATGCTCTGCGGTTATTCGATTCACACTACGCAGTTAATTCAACTTACCTACATGCTTATTCGACTCTCACCATGCCATTAGTTAGTTCCAAAGGTGTGTGCGCAAGTCAAATGGTGCTTAAATAAGATGCATTGTTGACATAGATGTTTGTTTCACAGGATGGATAAATCTAAACAGATTATGCTTATGAAAAGAAAACTTTGAGAAAATACAAATTTAATTAGTATCCTATCGTGTGCATAAATATAGAACAAATAAAATGACATGACACTATCAACTGTGCACCAGCTTATTATTAACGCCATCTATTATGTTTTAAAGTGGTATGTGATAGATGGAATTTCGATTTGTAAGTCTAAGTAGTGCAACTGCATCTGCATATCTATGAATCTGCGAGTCTGCGTTAGTCGAGGACTTGCTTTATTAAATATACTATTTAAAAGCCATCATACGCCCCTGCTGACCATTAAACGCATTCCCCTTTCACTGCTCACTGGTATCCTTCAAGAAGGGGGGGTTAAGTCGTTTGTGAAACCATTTTGAGTTTGGTGTTTGTATTTTACGATTAACACCTCCTTTAAATAAGCAATTATAAAAAAGATTTTATGAAGCACTTGCCCAGACAGTCTGTGCTTCCAAAGCTTAGAAGTGTCTTATCTCCTAGATTATCTTTATACCATAGTTTCTTCTCTAATTAATTTAACGAGCTGTATACCACCAATGGAATCATTTTTTACTAAGGAAATATTTAATCTTGCTTTAAATATAACTATAAGCATAATTATTGAGGTTAAAATGCAATCTAAAAAGGGGATTGAGGTGTGTGTGTGTGTGTGTGTGTGTATGTGTGTGTGTATGTGCGTGTGCGTGTGTGTGTGTGTGTATGTGCGTGCATCCCTGGATTACTAGGCAAGCAACTTGAATATAGTATACTTCAAACTAAAAAACAATTTTTTACATGCAGCTATGTTTTTCTATATTCGCAGAACATGTTGGTCGATATTTAAAAAATAATTTTCAAGGTTTACTAAAACAGGCCTATGACATGTTTAGGTTCCAGTCATAAAACAAATCATAGCCTTTCCCCCCTTGCCGATGCTTGTACTGTATAGCAATTTGTCATCTATGTGTGTAACTTACATAAATAAAGCAGTCATAATTAAAATAAATACTGTATGCATTTGATTTTGCAATTTGCCATTACTAATTTATTTTATATTTAATTGATAGTAAAAAATAGTTATAAATGATTTATAATTCACTTAATCATAGTCATCTCAAAGAGATGCAGCAGGAAGTTTTATCAATGAGGTAGCTCTTTGTATACTCTTCTTATGGTCACAATTTAAAACATTTGTGGGAACAAAGCAAATAGTTGCAAAACGAGATATGCCTGTACAACTTTAATGTTGCTGTTTGATATTCTCAGTCATTAATTCAAGGTTCCTCCCTTTTTAACTATCAGATTTAAGTCTGTACAGTTTCTTTTTGAAGCAGTTTCACACATGATACATACTAAGTAGAACTTAATGTTAATAATATAGATTACCAAATAAATAAAGTATTTTAATTATCATTAAATATTACAGTACGTGTATAATTTTGTTGTGTTATGTTATAGCAAATAAGACAAAGTCACTTATGAATTTTGTCATTTGAAATAAATTTTAATTGAAATGTATGTTATTATTATCATTATTATTATTATTATTATTATTATTATTGGATAAAATATATTTCCTTGATACTGGAAAACAACACTGTAAGACCTACTTGGGTAGTTATTTCAATTTTCTTTCTTTAAATTAGCTCTCATTATATGCTTGTAAGTTTTACTAGACATAATTTAAGGTTTTAAATTTAAAAGAATCAGATAATATTGGATGAATGTGTTTCAATATTAAGTTTTTAAAATTAAATGTTCCCTTAAGAGGTGAGGCACTGTGGGAAAGAAAAATTTCTACTTTGTGTTTAACTAAACCTCCACCTTAAAATTAATTTACAATGCTTGTAAAGGAGGTAAAATTGTGTTGCAATCAACTCTTGATTTTATTTATAAGTGTAGTAGATCTAGTGATTATTTAGTACAAACCAGTCCAGCTATTGCTAGGATTTTGTTTCTACAGTCCAATTTTCATAGGAAAGGGCCTTATCTGACAGGAAAGTTACTCAATATTATCATCATATGGTTCCAGCCTGTGGCCGGGTCAGTTTGTATAGTGCCTCCATCTCCCTCTTACCTTCCACAATTCTTCCTTCTTCATTTGCTTCCATTCTTGTCCTTTCACTTGCACTCTTGCTGTTATCTGTTCCACCTATCTCTTTCTTGGTCTTCCTTGCGGTCTTTTTCCTACATCACTATCCTTGGGCTACTTTATTTTTCAATCCTCATTAAGTGTCCATACCATCCTCTATTATCTCATGTAACCCAGATCTTGCCTGAATATTTTCATTTCAAATCCTATTTCTCCTAGACCTACTCTCATGTATTCATACGTCAAGTAATGTAATCTACAGCTGTCACATTTGATAGACACTATCACAGCAATTAATATAATGATATGGTAAAATGCTATCACTTTTGTCTGTATTTTCTAAAAGGCCATTTTTATGAAAATGGGAGTGTATATAAAACCCAAGGCATCTTCTTGTCGCACTAAGTGCAGTAATACCACCTCGCCCTTGTCAAATGGTTCCCTGTGTATTTTAGTGTAATGCATGTCATATGTGGAAGGTGTGTCACTAATGTTGGCTGTTGTGTGTGTTCCAGTTGATCTAACGAATGGCCAGCTCACTCCAAACAATAACACCCCACTGCTAACACAGGCCTTGTCAGGTATTTGTCTAGTCTTGCACTAGTCCTTGCATGCCTACACCCGCTCCTGGCAAACATTCACACGTATTGGAACCTTAGATTGAGGACTCAAAACTATTTCAAGAGAATGTGTATACAGAAGTTATTGATTATTTCAAACTTTATGTTTTCGTGTTTGATTTTATTGACAGTCTACTATTTATAAACCGTTTCACTGGTCGAACAGTCTAAGGATGTCATTCTTGCAATAGATTGGACTGTCAATGACAGGGAGATCGAGGTTCAAATACCAGTTGGGTGTACTGAGGGTGGTTTCTCATACATGGCTCCATAATCTCCTTCCACATAGATGAGGGTACATTTCCTCATAAATTCAACCTTTCTCATCCCTAACATTTGTGTGCAGCCCGGGCGAGTATTAAGGCATGATGAGGGGAAAAAACTAAATATATTGTTCTTTGCAGACACTGTTTACAATGAAACACAATTAAATAAAAATAAAATATAAAGCAACAGTTTTATCAAAACTCTTTAAAATAAATTAAAATATTAATTTAAAACAACCCAATAAGTCACTATCTAATTTCACAAAAGAAAAGCTGGCTAAATAAAAATATATAAAACTATGTGTTGATATTTTTTGACAAAAAGCTTGTTTTGTAAAAATGGTCCTTAATTAATGGCATCAGTACGACTTGGTTACCATGTTTACCGAGATGTGATCAAATCGGAAAAACTGCTGATGGGTGCTTTTTTATATTAATTAAAAAAAAAATATTTTAATAGTTGTTAAATTTCAAAAATACAATAGCAGAACCCTCACTTTGGTTAGAAAACATAACACTTCTCAGATAAATTTGAAAACACTGGCAAAACAATACAAATTGTTGGAATATTTCGATCTGACTATGGTCCATTTTTTGCACGTTTTCCAAACTTTCAGCAGTATCGTACCCTTTTTTGAGCTCTTAAAAAAACAAGAAATATCTTATAAGAAAATGTATAGTAAAACTCAGTGATGCTATAGCAGCATCCTTTGTGTGCTCCTGGGGGTATAGTTTAGGAAACACTGCTGCTATATAGCTAGTACATCCCTCTGCAGAGATTATCAAAATACAGCCGTAATTTATATTAATTTTTGCAACATATAATTGTTCATGTGATATTTCCCCATTTGCTAGCCAGTGTAAAGGCGTGATATTCTGCTTCTTATTGGATGTGATTGGGAATTGAAAGGATAGAAGGCCATCTCACCTTTGTGTGTGTGTGTGTGGGTTCACTTTCAACAAGTCAACGCGATGGCTTGTGCTGCTTGTTGGGCTGTGACCGTGAAAGCTTGAACAGGAATATTAGTGTGTGTAAATATTATGTGTTTCATCAGATTTTCATGGCTAGTGAACTCCCACATAGATAAACTTAGATTTTCTTACGAATGGACACATCCGGCAGCTAGAAAAAGTTACTATATCTACTTTTAACTTATTCATACACCAGGTCATTGTCGTCTGCTGGCATCACTTTTGATAGATATTATCATTAATATGAAATAAAGTGCTTTAAGTAAAATAAAATATTTAACTAAATAAATACAATGTTGTTGTAAAAAAAATTAAGCACAAATGAAAGTGCCCCCTACCTGAGGAAGATGCCATGAAGGCATCAAACTATTAACGTGTTTGTAAATATGAGTTAGTGTTTTTACTTTTATTTGTGCTTCACTTGTCTACAATTGTATAATATTTATTTAATCACATAAATAGCCTATAAAATAGCACTGATGGTGATATAGTAAGATTATTAATTCATGTGTATCACAAACCGACACATGATGAAGTTTAACCACAGGCTCAGTCCGGATAGCTGAATCAACTTCACTTAAGTGAAAAATGATAGCTTGGACATGGGTCGCATTCACTCATATGTAGCTGATGATTTCTGCAAGTTCATCACAGACTCTGCCTTAAAATATGAGTGAATGATGACGGGATGGCATGGCTGAGTGGTTAGAGCATTGGTGTACTAAGCCAAAGGTCCCAGGTTTGATTCCTGTGTCCAGGTGTCATTTTTCAATTTAATGAATATATTGATTATAGCTTACTAAGTTTTTATTAAATTGAATAAGTGTGTTGTTAATATGTTTGCCAGGTTTTACTATATCAAAATAATAATCAACTAATCTGAGAGTTGTATACATATCGTTTAGCTTTAAATGTTGTGTTACTGCTTAACATTACTTTTAGAATTCAAAATAGTTTCCACAAACAATTTTATTTTATGACACACATTTAATTATAATTTCACACCATAAATATCACAGAGTATTTATTTTATTTGGGGATGTAATATTTAGGCATGTAAAAGGGAGCCAATATTAATTGTATCGATCTATATTTCTTTGTTTCAGAAATAATTAAATAAACATCTGTTTTGATTTTGTAATTATTATTATTAATAATGATGTTTGTAATTTTATTTTGTTTGAATAATAATCACATATAATTGTAATGGGGTTTTTTAGAACTAACATTAACTCATTTACAATTTTCCTTACATAAAATAATACAATTTTTTGGGGCTATTATAGATTTTAAAAAGTAATTTTCAATAAATCATTCAAGTAGGTTCATATTGTTTCCTTAATGTTTTGTCGTGTTTAAAATTCATCAATAATCAAACAACCCTTAATATTAATGCTGCAACTTCTTCAACCCCCATAATGCAAGTTTCCATAGAATGTATTTTTTATTTTACTAAGGTGCCTAGTATTATTACATTTCACCTTTTCTGTGGGTATACGCATGTATCTAAAACGTTAAAGATTATTTGTTTGGTTCTGAAAAACTTATATGTGAAACTTTTTATGAATTATTAATGCCTCAAGTAACCCAAATCTTTAAATATATATATATGTTACAGGAAAAGTAGATTCTCCAGTAAGAGTCGACTTTACCTAGGCCGAGTCGACTCTTACTGGTCTTTTTAGTAAAAGTTGATTAAAAGCGAAAAGTAATGAATTTCGATCAACATTTACTAGTCAGAGTTGACCGGGAAAGTATACTCTTACTACCTTGAGTTAGTAAAAGTTGACTTTTTGCAAGGAAATGGTCTACTACCTAATAAAAAACAAATAAAAAAGCAAAACCTTTATGATACAAAGAGAGATATAAATATTTATTATTTATTACAGCAAGGTAAAGATTTGTGACACTTTGAGTTGCAGAGCTAACCTAACCTAACCTAACCTAACCTAACCTAACCTAACCTAGAAAACAACAGTAAACAAATAGAGCTGGGATATTCAAAACAAAGATGTGCGCGCGAAGTCGCATGGGGAGAGCAACATCATGGAATCAACTTTTATTAAACCACAGCAGGCATAGTTAATTCTTCCTAGGAAAAGTTGATCTATTTATTCTCTATCAACTTTTACTGATACTTTTAGTAAGAGTCGACTTTACATAGGCCGAGTCAACTCTCCCTAACAATCTACTTTTCCTGTGACATATATATATAAAATGCAAATAATTTATACGAGCTACCTTTGGCTATCCCCAGCTAAATAGGAAATTTAACCCACTAAACTTTCATAACCACATATAGAATGTAACATAGGTATGATCCTTAACCACATTGGAATTTTATTCTGGGTGTGGTTTCCGTGAAATGAACCTACAAGAAGGGATCAAGCTCAAAAAGAGTTTCAAAGCATGAGAACTACCTCGTGCATGTTTTAATATTAAGTACCACAGTAGGTGGTATTTATTAAGGAATGTTATTGTTCTCCTCACCTCTGATATCACATGTTGGGATGCATAAAGTACCTTACATTGATGTTGACCTTGATTTTGAGGTGGATTTTTATGGTATTTTGGGGAACTAATTCCTAAATTGGTGGTGAGAGGGGGTATGGGAAAGAATATGAAGCCCCTCCCCCTCCTGGAATATATTTGCCCCACTTTAGATTAATTCAAGTCACCTCTGATATTTTCTAATATGAAGGTTAAAATGGCATTACATCAAACTCCAAATAGCTTCTAACTAGAGGCATCCAATTTTCAAAAATTTGCCTGTGAGGTGAGTCCCCCCTTAGACTTGGTAGAGTAAACCTATCAAACTCCTCTATTTTTGCTAATCGAACTCCCTTCCACGCAACTAAAGCTCCGCCACCGTTGTCCAAAATATTTGTTTTTGAATTCTCACAATATTGATATTATTAATTCCCCTAAATCTTGATATGGAGCAACAAAACTTCGCTACTCCGTCTATTCATTGTTGCAGTTTCTGGGCCCACCCAATCCATTAAATTATTACAATATAGCTTGATAAATTAAATTAAAGACTAACAAACTTCTCAAGACTGTTTTTAACTTTATTCTCCTTCAATTTTAAATTGTTCCCGCCTCCTTCACTTTTAAATTGTTCCCGCGCTTATCTTCTTCCATCATTTATTCCTCTCGCTCGATTGTTAGCATTGATGATACTCATACCAGTGGTACACGGCCTAGGGCATCAGACTCACACTATACTGGATTGCTTGTAACAGGGAGGTCAAGGTTCGAATCTTGACTGCATGCACTCGTAGAATACAGAGGTGAGGGGTTTAACAGGTAATAAATCAGTGATTTTTCTCATCCCCCCCTTCCACAATAATTTGTATGTATTTCCTCTAGGTTCTATATTCCTTATCCCAGGGGAAAAAAATTGTTACTATTTTGATACTTTTTTTATATTAACATTTATATTCCAAATGGCATGGACACTTTGCTAAATTGTCTAAACATCTAAAATAATTTAAATATATTATCTAGGAATGCTATTTTAATGTGTGTTTGCGAGTGATTTCAACCCTTTACACTCAACCCTCAAAATTTCCCTCGTGAGTGTTCCCCTGCATGTGATGTTATGTAAATGATCTATTATATAAATGTATTTTAATTGAACACGTCTTTTCAGATGATATTTTGATGGAGTGGTTGTATTAATATAGACAAATGATACCCGGACAGGGGTTTGAATATGTCAGCCAGCATTGCGCACCGACCACTCTACCAACTTAGCTCTTGACGATATCAATCTAGTCAGTGTGTAATTCAAATTCATACAAACTCAAGAATACTGATGTAACTAGGTAATATCACCACTTGCTACAAAGAGTGCACTGCATTACAGCAATGACTTTAAACTAACGAGTTTTCTATACCAATTGTTGATATTTTGCTTCAGCCCAATTTTCACAAGAAGAACCTTATCTGACAGCTAGAAAAGTTACTAGATCTACTTTCATATATTCATGTGTCAAGTCATGTTATATTCAGCTGTCACTTTTATCAATAACTATAAAATTAAAATGATATATTAAAATGTTATTAATGTTGACCAAAAAAAAATATTTGTATTTTCAAAAAGGGGTTTTCTATTAAAATTGGACTGTAGCTAAGTATTAACGCTTGCAACAATAAACCCGCTAGTTTAAATTAATGTATTCATGGTGTGGACTCTTGTAGCAAGTGATGGTACTACTTAAGTCTTAACTAGGTCAGTATGCTTAAAAGTTGATGTATTTTTTTTAGCACCACTTCTTACTACCGGTTCAGGTTTTACCCATATGTACTAATTATGCTAATTAGCTAAGGATGAGGAAGTCTGCACATATTTGCGTGAAGAGAAAGTGAAAAATCACCTTCAATACACCTAACTGGGATTCGATTCCTGTCATCGGCCGTCTAGTCCAATACGCAAGTGATGCCTTAGAGAATGTGACCATCAAATTAGGTTTGGTATAGTTGAATTACACACTGACAAGCAATAGATCTTGGATACCTAAGTTGGTAGAGCGGTCGGTGCGTTTATCTGGGCTGACAAGCTTCTAATTCCTGGCCAGGTGTCAGTTTTATATTGTTATTTACACATTTCACTGTAAATGTACAGTTTGTCAATCTACCAAGTACACAATTAATCGTTCCAGTATTTATCTGTGGCTGGATGATCCGGCTGAGACGGGGTAAGCTTAAAAGTGTGTTTCTCCTGTTGGCACGCTCTCACGCACGTTCTGTCCCCGCCTGTGTCTGTGAGGTTTGTGCTTCTTTTTTGTTGGCTCTGCTCCAAAGGACACTCAGCGAGGTGGACTCCGCCCCCACCACCGCAACAACCGCCTCCACCACCGCCACCTCAACGGCACTTCTCGGTTTCCTTTGCAGTGATGAACAACTACCAGGCTGCCGCAGCTGCAGCGGCGCAAGGGTTTGGCCCCCCGGCATCCCCGCACACCGCCAACACGAGGGGCGCGTTCCCTCCAGCCAACTCCCCTGGCCCCATGGACATGTACAGCTCGGGCGCGGGAGACAGCGTGGCGGGATACGTCCAAGCAGCCAGCCCGCAGCCGTCGGGCTTCCCCGCCATCGCGGTGAGTCGCGCTCCCATCAGCTATAACCCTGTAAGTGCCCGCCTGCCTGCCTGACTCTTTGAGATGTACCTAGACTTGGCAGCCTTCGCTGTCTGGCTATGTTTCATTCCTCATTAGAGATACCTTCCCTCCAGTCTTTACTGAGTGGCTGTGTTTCATTCTTCATTAGATAAACCTTCCTTCCAGTCTTTACTGTCTGGCTGCATTTCATTCTTCACTAGAATCACCTTCCCTATCTATCAGCATACTTAGGAGTTGAATTAACTCAATCATGTTCTACTGTGACATGACAGGATAAATTCAAGCTTTATTTCCCTCTCACTCTTGTTCCTCCAGTCTCTTTCTATGACCTCTGTTATAAACTATAGCTTAGTATCATTACTTCTATTTACTATAGTTTATTTAATGCTTCCTTATATTCTTTATTTTAATCTATAGTCTTGTAAGTAATTTTTTCATCTATATATCTCTCACACACACACACACACACTGTATATAATCATATAAAGTTTAGATAGTAGCTGTTTAGTTATCGTTTATTATAGTTCCTCTTGCACATTCTTAAAAACCGTCATCTTATTTTCAAACAAATAGTATAGGTACTTGGTTATCCCATTTTCATTATATATATTTTTTTATATTGGGCTTACGTTATCATTGAGTGAAAGTGTAAACTAGCTTTCTTACTTTAGCTTTAAAAATTTAATTTGTCATTTCTTTAATCCATTACAACTATTGCGTTGATTGCACATCATCAGCGTAAATTTATCCTCTACAGTGGAACTTATCCGGAAATTAAATGTATTACTCATATAGAATGAAATGTATGTAGAAATTAAAAATGTTTCTCACATACAACAGAATGTAACTGGAAATTAAATATATTTCTCATACACAATGGAACATACTTGGAAATTAAATTTATTTCGCATATACAATGGAACATATTTGAAAATTAAGTGTGTTTCTCATATACAGTGACATTGTATTTATTTCTCATATACAATGGAACCTATTTGAAAACTGAATACTTTTCTCTAATAGGACCAAACACACTTAGAAATTAAATGTGTTTCTCACATACAGGCAGAACGTATCTGGAAATTCAATGTATTTCTCATATACAGCATAACTATGCCTATATATTTTAGGCCACACAATAATGTAACCAGGAAAGTTAAGCTAAGCTGACTACCTTTCAGGATAAACGAATGGTATGTCATAGGATTAGCATTTTTAGGCTTATATTCAAGAATATGAATTTGATAGCTAAACAGTTAATGTATTTTCACTAAATGGTTCTTCGGTGCTTTCAATTAACTCTCCTTTATAAAAATAGCTGTTGAATATTTTCATGAAATGGTTATGTTTAGTTTTTTTTACATTATTATTATATTATTATCAGCATCATTATCACTATGTCTTACTACCTGTTCAGGCCGTACGCGTTTATGATAATTATTCTAATGGGGTAGGGATGAGGAAGGAAGCATTTAATAGTTAATCTACCCGCATTTGTATGGAAGGAGAGTGGGAAATTATTTTGACAAAAACACTCATTAGACCCGACTGGGATTTGTACCCCGATCTCCCTGACTTCAGAATTTTCTGCAGTAAACAAATTATTACATTCTGCATTGTCATCTCTTTCAAGAAATGTTATTTAACATGTCATTTTCCCTCATTATGAGACATGAAACCATTGGATGATTGGAGGACTACGAGTATAGTAAAGGACTTTACTGATATTAAGTTACAAAGTTTGTAAACTAGACTTAACTTCAACTATACTTTATTTATAGGCATTTAATGTTTCATAATTATTATCACTTTCTCCTTAGTGTGTGGTACCTATTTAGTAGTGATGTAGTAGTAGATGTGCATGCTGGCAAGTTGTTTTTTTTCGCAGCAAACTCTTTAGATTTGTTTCTCTTCAATAGATAATTATATCAAATAATCATCATCATCCTTAACTTTTTTCAGCCTGTGGCTAGATCACTTTAGCAAAATTCCTCTATCTTCCTCTTTCTTTCCACCATTCTTCTCCTCTCGCCCGCACACTTGCTGTTACCTACACCTCCCATATCTTTCTTGATCTCCCTCGTGGTTTTCCCCCTCCAATCTCCATTTGCATCATTCTCCTTGAGATTGTTTCATTTTCCATTATCATTACTACACTAGTGTTGATTAACTTTTCACTTGAATGAATACATATAAGCATCACCACACAGAAATAAGAAGGATCTCTCCCACACACAAATGACACATTTGGTTTTTGAAATTATATATAGTCGCTCGAAAGTTGCACCTTAAAGGAATCGTACAGCCTGGCCAGGGATTCGAGTAGACGAGATGATCGGTTCATTCGTGACTCATTAACTAATGCGGCAACCATAATGAGATAAACAAATCTTGAGAACATTTCTTATTCCTATAATTGACTACTTCTCGCTGGTGCATAGTGACAGAACCAGACAAATGTATGAACACTGCTGTGCATGACTTCAAGAGTAATTGGTACTTTTCCCTGAACCCTTGCAAAGATTGCTGTGAACACCAAAAATTAGGCCTCTAGACATTTTCCCACAGAGGCCATTTTAAGTGTTTTGTTTACTCCTGTAACCATGAAACCATGGTAACCATAAAAAAAAAGAGCCTATACTCACAAGCAGACAGTTTATAACATTCATGACTCTAAGTCATCCACTATTTGAATCCTACTTCTTCCTAAGCTCCTCTTTCCCTCAACCTTGCCTTCTATGATGTCGTGCAAAAGACACTTCCTCCTAAGGATGCGTCCGATCCAGTTTTCTTTAAGCCGAAGAATCATATCCATAATGATTCTCTTCTCACCCACTCTTCTTAGAACTTCATTTGTCACCCTGTTTGTCCACCTGATCTTCTAAAGTCTTCTCCAGCACCACATTTCAAAGCTTTCAAAGTATTTCTTTTCCATCCTCCTGAGAGTTCAAGTTTCTGCTCCATAAAGTGTGATGCTCCAAATATAGCATTTTATCAGTTTCTTTCTCAGTTCTAAACTTAACTTGCTTTTCAGTAGTAACCTCTTCTTGTTAAAAGCTTCCTTGGCCATGGTGATCCTCGCCCTAATTTCCTTGGTACAGTAGGCGTCCTTTGTCAGCAGACTTCCCAAGTACTTGAACTGCTCTATGCATTTCAACTCATAATCAAATTATAAAGTGGACCACTTATAAGTTAGGCAGCAGACTGATCCAGGACTGCTATAAAAAGTGATCTTGATGCTGATCAGAAAAATGCTTCTTAAATGATTGTAATAATCCTTAAGGATCATGAATCATAAAAGTTAATACTAAAAAATTATTATTATAACAATGAATCTAAATGGTCAATACAATGCATAGGTTCTAGTTAGTCAAGCCATTGGATAACTGGTATCGCATATATATACTATAGCAAAATCTTAACTAGTTCATACAATGTTATTGCATGTCTTGCAACTAACAAATTAATTACCTATCTATGATGGATAGTCCTTGCTGGTAAGGTTATTGTAAAATATGCCATATTTTGAAACTAATCAACTCAAGAAATTCTTTGTAACACATACTATTTATGGTATTTTCTAGTAAAGCTATTGTATAATTTATGTTTTGCAACTGAAAAACTCAACAAACTCTGTGTAGTCAATACTAAGCATGGTACTTGCTAGTAAGACTATTTAAGATCTATTATCACGTATTTTACTTTTAGGGAATTCTTTAGTCATGACTACACATAGTACTTTGTATTCTAGCGAGATAATCTTTCAGATCTTCTCTCTCTACTATTAAAGCCTTGCCACAACTTAACACAGTTTATTAAATTTCCTTCCTTTTTCAAAGTCCGGTGAGCGGGTGACAAGCGACATGCTTTGACAAAGGAACTAGAGTAAACATATTGAGAAACAATAATGTCTCGAAACTTTGAGATTAAAAATGTGCTCGTGATGTAATCTCTCTTAAAGGCCTACAGGCAGACAGTTTAGTTTGGGAAGAGTTAGAGTATGAAATAAGTTTGAGTCTATTTTCATAACAACCGAGTTGCTTGAATACGAACTACATAGATAGTGATTGTCGCAGCATCTGTTTTGGGTGGGTGTATAGTAGTGTCTGGAGCTCTACGATGTAGTCTACATATGCTGAGAGAGAGAGAGAGGACATGTGAACTGTGAGGAAAGGGAACATGGATTTTAGATTTGTTTAGTAAGAGAGTGACGTGAGTTTAAAATAGCGATTTAGTGCATATTTTATGAATCTGGTAAGTGGAATGATTATTTATTACTCTTTTAATTTAAATTAGTCAACAAATGACACTCCAACACAGGAATATAACCAGAGACCTTTGGCTTAGCGCGCCAATGCTCTACCACTGATCCATTCAGGATTTGTCCTATTCTCAAGGTCATTCTTCACTCACTGGTTTTTGATAGCTCGCAATAACAATTGGTTGCTCATATGTATTTGATGATTTTCAGACGTCCATCACAGAGACTGCCATAAACTATGGGTGAAGAATGACCCTGAGCACTGGACAAATCCTGGATATTTCCGTGGTAGAACATTGGAAAGGCTAAGTCATGGGTTCGATTGCCCTGGCTAGATGTTATTTTCCAACAAATTTGAATTAATTGAATTGTGATCTCCTTCATAAGGACATTCCCATAATTACATTGATTTGCAACCAATTTGTTGATATTCATTGTTACTCTTTTGTTTGAATATTCATTTCTGTTGGTTTTTTTATATATAAATTCATTCATTCATTCTATCCAATTAGACCATGTTATGTATCAACAGACCAAGCAACACTTTCATGAAACTGAGAAAATCATGGTTTTGCAAACCATTGTGTATTAAATTAAATTCCATGTTCATTTTCATGTAAAATGCTTTTAATGAAAAATGTGTGTTTTAAAGAATTTTATTCTTTTCGGTGAATTTAAAATTATTTTAAAAAGACCACACTTTTTCATCAAATTGTCTCTTAGTCAATTTATGCTTTTTTAACTTAGGAGGAAGATGGAATTTGTATCAACAGACCAAGCCCCAGATTGGTGGTTGGTCTGTTGATGCAAATATTAAAGTATGCACTACATTACCATTGTACACAGCAAAATGTTAAGTTTAATTGAAATTAAAATAATAGTTTTACACAATAATAGACTATTCTAATGATTGAACATGATTTAGAAAATATATATTATTTATGTTTAACTTCGAAATCCAAATTGCCATCTTAACCATCACCATCATCTTCAATATTTTCATCTGTAAATAGTTTTTTGTTGTATGGTATCAAGTGTATCATGCTTTTGATGTCATCTAGTTTGGGTTTGGATATAGGTTTTCCTGCAGCCCATAGTGGAACCAAATTTTTTGAGAAATCCTGCTGTAGCTTACTTTGTCCAAGCTGTTTCCTTGCTATGTTGACTTCTTGTTTGTCGTGATTAAAGGCAGGTATCATGAATACACGGTAAGGTTTGTCTTTCTCTATTACTATTTCACGTGTTTTCAGCCAGTTGATACTTGCACTAACAACATCTTATTTTCTGTCCACAACTATCCTTTCCAAATTAACTGTCCCAATGAATTGATTATTTTCTATGCGCTTACCAATTAATTTGTTTCTCTTCCTAAAGTTCAACACGACTTTCATGTAGTCTTCTGGAGGGTGCATACGTTGCTGCAGTTTCAACACACACCCATTGGTTCCAAACTCTGCGTAATTTGGTAGGAAATTGTGCCTGGGTATAAGGAACTGCACTGTAATTGTGTTGAGAGTTGGGTGATCAGCCAAGATTAATTTTAATATCAGTAGTATTTTTATATTGCGGTTCTGCCCACCGCAATAATCAGACCACAATATAAGTTTCTTAACAGTATCATCTAACTGATTTTCAAGAAGATTCTTTATTCAAGATCCAACTTTCTGAGCTCCTCGACCTGCCTCACCTTCACGCCAAACGTAGCAATGGTCTTTATTATTGTTTCCAGAGTGTATTTCATAGTTATAAAGCCAAAGATGTATTTTATTATAAATAAAGCTATATTGCTATGTATTATAGGCAATGGTAGAGTTATCTGCATATCGAATGTAATAACTTTGTTAGTAGTATTGTCCTTAGCTCTTTTTGCAAGTCATATTTCATTATATCCTGAGCAGTGTTTGCCTCTAATTGATGGCTTCTCAGCTTTTCTTTTAAATCTCTTCTCTTTAATAGCAGCCTCCATTTGGGAATTTAATGAATCACATGCATTACAAGTGTCCTTGAGTAGTTTTATTTTCAAATTAAACTTTGAATAAAATACTTTTTATGCATAGAAAGTGAAATAGGTTCTTTATACTCGTGTTTGTATATTTCATACATGACAGATACTGTAGCATCACTTCGTAAATTCTCTGTATCTTTGTTTCGTTGAGAAATGTATGGATTGTCTGTTAGATAATTTGTTTTTCTCGCAACTCTGTCCTAATTTTTGTACTTCTTCTTCAACCTTTTTTTTTGCTCTTCCTTTGCTTTTGGTGATGATGCCAGTCGTATTTGCAGGGTCATCGTCTGTAGTAGGTTCTTTAGTAATATGGAAATGTTCTGCTGGGTCATTTCCATCAATGTTGGGCTCTTCAATCATGCCATGTCTTTCAGCTATGTCATCATACTCTATGTTGGTGTCCTCACAAAAGTAATGTTCTTCAACAGGACAGTCAAGTTGATGAGCATGGTTGTAAAGCTCACCATTAGGTGCCATAAGTTTGGACACATCACCAATTTCACCATGGATCTAAACATCAGGGGAGACGGGCTTAAGAATAATGAGCTGAGTCAATTCACTTCTAACATCAGTATTCACAACCTTCAAGAACAATGTTCAATATATTTTAATATTATTATTGTTTATGTTTATTATATATTGAAATACAATCAAATCAGATAAACATACAGTAACCAGACAGATTTTGTTTGACAAATTTGCAACACAAAGTAGAATAAACTGTATTACTATGGCCATATTCTGTTCCATCTTACTTTTTATTGGACAACCGGGATGTACAAAAGTTGAGTCAGACAATTGTGTGTGACTGATTTATTTTAGGACTGCTCATTAGTCATTACACACATCTTCATCACTCATCTGCCACATAAAAATGCTTAGATTCTAACCTCAAAATTTGTTCCACTCCCTGGCTGTACAATATTTTCTCTAAGTCTTTTAGCTTTTACAGTCTTGATCATATCACTGACCCTCTTTGAGAGGTTAAACATTTAACTCAATATTACCCAATTTTATATTATTTTGAACTTACACAAAGTAATATTATTCATCTAATAATATCACTCACATTCTCCTCACAGACCAGCAAATTAGTTTACCTTACTTGATTTGCATCAATAGACAAATGTAGGAACTTTGGGGCCTGGTCTATTGTTACTAAACTAAAATATTGTGTTAAAATATACATTGAAAATAAGGGTCTTTAGGCAATTGACGCATACCTAAAAACTGCTTTTAGAACAATAGTGGTTGGTTTAAACCAGTGTTGCCAACTCTATAGTGTCTAGCAATAGTGCATGGACCTGAAATGGGTTGTATTTTTACCAGTACGATACTACTTTCTGACATTATATTGATAAAACCATCGATTTTCATTAAAAAAAATTTATGTAAAATTTGTTACTTTATAGCATGTTTACAGGATATTACTTTTAGAAATTATCCTAAAATTGGATTGTACATGTGGTGAAATTATATCAAAAGTAGTATCCAGATCATACAGTTGGCAACACTGGTCTAAACGTCTATAGAGGCCAGCACATTACACATAGAGAAATAATCATTTGTTCACATGTAGATTGATATTTTAGCTAACAGATGGCAGTGCTGACTCCAGTTTTTACATATTGGTGCTTAGTCTGTTGATGCATATAATGGTCCAATTATTCTAATGTGTTTGCCTTATGTTTTTTATATTTCGTTGTATGTTGTTTTTATTTAATTATAACTTAGAATATTCCACATGTGTCTCATTTGTGCTAAAATAATAATAATATATCCAAATAAAATCTCTCATTTTTTTTTTACAAAATAAAATGTATATTGCATCCCTCTCTTCTAACCTGTTATCTGTAGCCTTACCTAGGTATAGGCTGCCATCAGTTTTTTTAAACGGAGTTTTTATCATTGTGTTTTAAAAGTTCAATAGTTAAGATTATAATCATTGTATTATTTTTTTTAAATAGTGTTGATCATAGATTTAAAAAATTTATTTTTATACCACAATTTTTCAGTTCTTTTAGACCTTCCCCTAAACTCCCTTAGTACATCTGTGGACCCTTTGTGGCACACTGGTTGAAAAACGTTAAAACGTTGGATTATGGTCTCTAATGCTTTACAGTCACTGGATTTGGGCCGAGCACTTGTTCAGGTTATTACTCATATTTGTATTAACACTTTTGTTATTTGAAATATACTTTCCCGTGGTTTGTTAGTACTGTCCTCACTTTCATACAAAGGGAATATTTGGTCCTTATAGTCATTGGTTGTTCCCAAACTTTTGATCTACTCTTCACTTTGTACTAAGTTTTATATTTGTTGGTTTATCAATGATTATTGTATAGCTTGTGCTAGTAGTAGCTTTTATCTATGGGCCTCATTATTTCTCTACTCTAAGGCCTATTGTCTCTGAAATGTATCTGACCTATCTGCACAGTCTACAAACAATCTTGCGCGCTAATCAATGGCTAGATAAACTCGATTTTAAATTGGAGTATGAACTCAATCTTGAAATATATATTTGGTAAAAATTATACAAGTCTTTCTTTTTTGACATTTCTATTTGGACATATTCATTTCTGCTAAAAAAAAAATTGAGCCGCTCAACAAGTGTCTTATGGAAAGCATCTCTCCTCCTCTCCTTTAAAATTTTATTCAGCATGTTTTTGCTGCTACTGACGCTTAGAAATATTTGTTCGGCGAACGTACATTATAAAATCTTTTTTACATATGAAACAATTAACTTAAAATTGCATAAAATATTGACAACTGGTGCAAAGAAGGACAGACTATATGCTAATAAATGCATGAACACACATGATGCTCCTAGTAACATTTTACATCACTACCCAAATATGTGAACACTATTACAAGGAAAACCTTTTTGTACACCATTCACTTCTTCATGGTTTGAGAACTCAACTTTGTTGGTAAAACGTCTGCCTATTGAGAAATTGGAGCTTAACGTTTCACACTGATGAATTAACGGACACCCGCTTCAGTGGACACATGGTCTAAGACGCTACTCTCACAATTGACTGGCTGCCAATGGTGGGGAGATCAAGATTTGATCCTGGTCGGGTGCTCTGAAGGTGGTTTCCTAAATGGTTTTCCAATCTCTCTCTCCATGCAAATGTGGGTACACTTTCTCTAAATTCAACCTTCCTCATCTATAGAGTAATTAATACATAGGTGTATAACCCAAACGGGTAGTAAGACGCGGTGCTAAAAAAATAAATTAACGGACAATGTAGTGGATTTTTTTGTATGTGCTAAAGTTAAGATAGTTTGTAGGTCTTGTGTTGATATACTTAATTGGTTACACATTTTAAGTATCCCTGGTAAAATAAAATAAGTTTATTAATCAAAGGGTTTGGTGCATAAAGATAACAAGTCACAGGTTTTGTATTAATTAGTTTGGGTTGAGATTTTAAATGTACCACAAATATTCATGATGTTCCAATTAAATAAAAGTTAAAATTCATTCTTATATTTATTTTGAAAAGTTTTACAATAATTTAATTTGTTTCTTTCAAAAATAAAGCTTGTGTGACTTGTAATGTCATTGCACCAATACTAGTATAGTACAAATATATTTAAAAACATAGTGTGGATATATATATATACACAGGTAACTGCAAGTTTTGATTGGTTTGTTTCTTGATGTTTCACATACTATACATTATACCTTTGAAAACTCCCGGTAACTTTGTGTGGCTGTATATTAGTCGCTTTACAAGGGCAGTTAATGGTTTGTTGCCACTGCAAGCAAGTCTTGATAGGATTGTACAAGGACTGTACCTCACCATTCACTATCTTTTATTTATTTAGCAGCGCGTCTTACTACCTGTTCGGGTTATACGCTTAAGTACTAATTATGCTAATGGATAAGAATTGGGAAGGTTGAATTTAGAGGAAGTGAACTCGCATTTGCGTGAAGGGCGAGTGGAAAACCATTTAGGAAATACCACCTCAAGTTCACCTGAGCGAGATTCGAACCTCGATCTCACCGCCCTCGGCAGCCTGGCTCAACACGAAACTAGCACGTTAACCAACTACGCCATCGAGGTGGGTCATTCACTCTCGAACTTATGTTTGTTTTTTCGGAATAGTTTCCATTGCGTATCCCTACCCACTCACTTTGGATTATTCAAATGAATATCATTTATACGAATGGGGCAGGAATAAGAATGGTAGAATTTGGATGAAATGTACTCAAATTTTCATGGAAGAATATTGGAAAAAACCATTTAAGAAAAAATACCCTTGGTACACCCAACCTCGATCTCCCCGTCAATGGCAGTGCAGTATATTGTGAGAGTGATGCCTTAGACCAGGAGTCTCCAACCCTATGCCCGCGGGCGCCATGGCGTCCGCCAAGCCTTTTGTGTCTGCCCGCCACTCTTTGACCACAGATGAAAAGTTCTTGACCAATAATTTTAATCTGTCACTTTTCCGACAAAAATCAAGTTGTTGCATATCTCCAGGTTTGCCGTTCTCAAGAAGTTTGTGATTGATAGCCCCTCTCTTTTCAATCCCTCCCTCTCATTTCTCTTTATTTGCCGGCTCATTTTCAAAATGTACTTTTACTCGGAACTACAATTCTAATAGTTTCAAGCTCAATGGTTTTGCTTTTCCATGCTAATACCTCCTATTGTGATGAGTAGTTAAATAGTTCCATGTGTCTTTATTTTGGTCTTGTTAAAACCGTAAATAAAGGGGTATTTTTATTATTTATTGACATTGACTTTTGGTTTGATAAAAATTGTTTCAATTGCTTAGACTGGTTTTGGATTAACTTTGCGTGTGTACCATTTGCGTTATTTTATATATGAATTCAAAAAATAATTTTTAAATTTTAAACTTACAATTCTTTTTAATAATATGTATTTTTGGGTGTGTTATTTGCATTATGAATTATGTTCGGCTATAAATTTGCCTTGAAAAGGTAATTGGTGCCCGCCGCACTACCGTTAGTTTTGAATGTGCTCTAAGGTACAAAAAGGTTGGGGACCTCTGCCTTAGACCATTCAACCACTGAAGCGGGACATTTGTGTATCACATTATTGTGTATGGTGTTAGTCAACTGTAAAGTGGGAGGGAGGGAGCAGTTTACTAGTACAGTCTCATCAAGCCTTGCTTGCCCTGGTAACAACTTATGAGCTGCCACTGGTTTCTTTTATTCTTCTGATTAATTGAACAATTTATTTGATTAGTTAGTAATTATTCAGGTTCTGAAGATCAGACAATGTTGACACTTGCACTTGAAAGTAGTGTTTATACTACGGGAGCATCGACATCTTGGGGGTGGACGCAAATTAAGGTGGCTTATTGTTTTTACAGCAAAAAACTTTTATGAATGTAACAAATGAAACATCGCTTCAGTGGATGCCTTTAGTTTAATTTTCTTCACATTATGATACTAACAGCTCTTGAATATTTGCCTCGGGCATAATGGAATTTAACGAGAAACTTTTTTCAAAATGAAGAGAACAAATTTTCATCAAATTCCACTATGCTCATGACAGTTATTGAAGAAAGTGAAAGATGGCTCCGAATACTAGATGAACCAGGATGGCTCAGTGGTAGAGCATTGGTGCTCACAAAGCCAAAGGTCCTGGATTTGATTCCCATGTCCAGGTTGTCATTTTTCACTTAAATTGAATATTCAAGAATGGTTGATATTACCATGTATAGAAAATTAAACTAAACACATCTACTGAAGCAAAGTTTTATTTATTGTGTCCAAAGAGAAAAAAAAAGTAATAAAAACTGTAAAAACACTGTCCTTAACTATCTCTCTACTCCCACTGCTGCTTAATGTTCCTGACTCAGATTGTTGACCTGCCCTAGTGTTGCGTTTGTTGTGTGGTAAACTGTTGGTGATTCATTCCCCTTGTTTTATCTGATTGTCTGTGGACTTTGTGACCGTGTCCGTCCACGCGAAGAGACTAGAAATGGTTGGTTTCGTTCCAGGGCCCACTCATACCAGCAGCTTTCACTAATGGCTATCATTGAGCGCAACGGAACAGCTACAGCAGAGGTAAGCACATTGCCAGGCATTTTCATATTTATTATTAGTGATATTATGTTTATATTTTACTTGGCTATTCATTGGGGGTGTGAGAAGCTTTTACATTTCAAAGTCTCTTGTATCTAGAAACATCTGTATCTAAATTTTGGCATATTCTTTGATAATTTCTCAAATTTGACTGTGTTTATTTGTGATATTAATTAACTTGTATAGTGGAGGAGGTTACATAATAATAAGTTACATACCATTTATTAATCACAAGACATTGTTAGGGTAATCAAATCTTGCTGGTTATGGTGGGCAGGACATGCTGTGCAAATGGGAAGAAAACATTGGGAAGACCTATATACAGATGGGAGGATAACATTAGAATGGACTTGGAATAGATAGGATGTAATGAGGTGTACTGGATAGAACTAGCTCAAGATAGAGATAGGTGGCATACTTTTGTAAGTGCAGCAATGAACTTTACAGTTCCTAATGTGATAGGGTAAATAAGCTGCCTGGAGCTATATCAATATGTAAAGAATCCTCATCGGTTTTAAAACCACAAGCACAGGAATAGTTTGGAGACTGTTCTTGGACTGATTTATTCCTAACCTATTAAAAACAATTTGTTTTAACTTACAACACACTTACTCGAGTGTTCTCACTAGTGCTTTATTTGTTGCATTATGTTTTATTATTCCTTCCAGGCTCTTACCATATCCTCACTGATGGAGCAGAGATGAGGAAGGTAGAATTTATATTGTGTACAGTAATTTGCTTGGAGTGAGCGTGGGAAATCACTTTTAGCTACTTGGTATTAAAATAGTTACCCCTAGTACGATTAAAAGTATTTTTTTTAAACAACAAAATATACCTTTGCTATTTAGATACATATTTTCCAAATTTCATTTAAATTCATTAACTAGTTCAAAAGTTATAAAGGCCAGAAATTAGGGACTCAACAACATGCTATGTTTTAATTAAATAATTTTTTTTTATAAAAGTACTTGAGTGATTTTGAAAATTTCTGTTACGGTCATTAGATTGCTCGGCTGTCTATATTTTAGGCATTAAATGGGAAAGGACACCTTAAATTCCATCTTATCGAACATATGTCCAGCGAGTAAGCTGATGTTCACATGTTCTGGTGGCAGGTTTGGATCACCACGGCTACAGATGTTGTGGCAAGAGACAAGCTTTGTGGTATAGTCTCAACCCTCCTGTTCTTCTGCCCAAGATGTCTGTCGTCGCTGTGTGATCACCACTTGGATAACCAACATTGGAACAACAAAAATACCCATGCAAAAATAAATTTTAAAAAAAAGACTGGTGCATTTACTGTACCATTCACAAAAAAAAGTATAAATAAATGACATTTCATTGGTGGACACACACAATTATAATGAATGCATGAAAACATATAAAGTAAGTATAATGATATGTTTATCAAGTTGGACAATGGCAAAAAAAAAAGTGGAAGAACGAAATAAATTTAGAAACCAAAACTTATTTCCGCCGGATGTCTGTCGTGAGAACTCGCTTTTGATTTTGTGTTCTTTCCATCTCGAGCAGGTGATTTACTTCTTGTTTTTCACTGAACAACACATTACAGTACCTCCTTTATTTTTACCTATTTGCGTTATATTTATCCTAATCACCTTCTCCTGAAATAAAAAAAACACATTCAATATATTTGTTTCAGCTTTTTGAAATATTTGTAAAATATAATCCCCTTTTTGACCATGTTGTACCCGTTTGATGCATCAAGATAGTCAAAGAAAAGGTGTGCCAACAGATGTTGAATAATTTAAGAAGTTGAAGCTAATGTTGAACATGATTATATTACTTACGAATATGTTAATTTCCTGTAATGGTTCAATGATTATTGTTCAATCACGTGCTTAAATAACACCCGGTACTAATACCACTACTTTAGTCTCACTCTTCCAATGAATATATGCACTGTTTTGAAATAATTCACTTTCGAGTAAAAGGCTCGCTGTTATATTAAGAATGACGGAGGTGTTTGTTGAGAGGGAAAGCTATGGATCCGGTGTGAAATAATATGCATTGCTGAGTTAGAATATTTCAAATAGATATAATATTGAAAACATATTGTTGAAATAATCGTTTTAAGTAAGCAAATATTTATAATAATATTAATTAAAATATGAATTATAATCATTATCCACTCTGTTAAAATGTTTGTGTGTTTATTCAAGAAGACCTATAAAAATCCATATATATATATATATATATATATAATTATATATTACAAATTATAGTGGAAATTATCTGTATAATTAAGCATGTATACAAAATGTAAGTACATCATATGCGTACCCTTCAAAAGAAGTGGATTTTTTTTAAGATGCAATTTTTGTTGTGAACTTGTTTGTTGTTTGTGAATGAATGATGTTGATCGTTAATCATAATTTATTAAAAATCACATCGTATAAATATTATTGTTAGCACACTTTCCCATCTGCAAGATAGTTTTAAATTAATTACTGGAATACGTAATCATTAATTTTAAATCCAAGTATTTGGGCCTGTAAAAGCTACAATCTCTTCCAAGGTCAGCTTGTGAACTTATTCAGAATGATGTTTGCTTTTAATAAACAATTTGGTAAAATATAATTATATTAATTGCATCACAAATAGGTTACAGGGTAAAATACATTTCTAAGAAAATATATTAAAATAATCAGATTAACATTATATATGGACCAATGGGTGAATATAAGGGTGTAAAATAAACACCACCTAGTGACTCAAAATTTAAATCACCTGTAACACAAGGAAAATTTAATTCTATTATATTGCCACCATAAAATAAGTGGGGCTTTCCTGTTACAAATCTATATTATGTCATAAAACAAAAGTACTTTTTGGCATATTTTTAAGCAATGCTTTGCGACTTAAGAGTTTGTTATATGTAAATTAGGATTGTTATTTTTTTTTATAATTTAGTATATTTAAATATTTCTCGATTTTGATACCCAATCTTGTTTGTTGCATTTTGTAAAAAGTGATTCAAAGCGCTGGTACATTTGATGACTCCAAACTAAGGCCTAACTTAAAACAGCAGTGTTACCAAATTAAATACACATTTATATATCTCTTAAACAATCAAAAGGTAACAAAAACATTTTCAATATCTGATCTAATTCATGTTAATTTCAAATTTTTTTTTCTTCATCTCTTGTGATGCTAAAATATGTTATGTTGGTTGAAGTACTCAATTATTTTCTCCTGGTGGCTATTAGTTTTTCTGAATTAATTTTAAGCATTTGGATGGTAACTGTAATGCATTCGAGCTATTCCAACTTTTAGAAAAATGTTTCTTTGATTCATGAATTTTGATGAGAATTAATTTTCCAATCATACTTGACGAGATCATGCTGAAAATGGTATAGGCTAATTGCCATTTAAAATACAATTTGACGTTTTATATCAATTTTGTTTATGCATTTGTAAATATGTTCAATTGATGTTATGACATGGTTATTATTCATAAGTAAGTCGCATCATAGACACCTGGTGGAAAACATCTGTCAGAACTAATGTAAACTGAATAAGATGATGCTAAAATGTGTACATAAGAAAGTGACTCTGAAGAATCTTTCATTGTCGAAGTAGTCGTACTATACGTAGCTTGTTATTAATCTTAGTTGTATTAGATTGTAGTGAAAGTAGTTAACTGTGTAAGATTAGTTAGTTTGATGAAATCTGGTGTGGATTTAAGACATCCCTCCACTCAGCACTAGGAAGAGGAAAGCTATATAATACTCCAAGTGGTCATTTGGAAACAAACGTTATTGTTGTTGTTGTTTTTATTATTTTACTTTACTGGGGAGTTCAATTCGAAGGCCATTTTTTGGGAGCATAGATCTTGAAATTTTTTTTTGTCACAATACTATCAGATATTGTGACAACACAAATACTTCACTTAAGTTGAAGACTCTGATAGTACAACATAAGAAGAAATCAAATATTAGAGCTAGGACTTTTTTATATGTAGGCCTATAAATCTTAATATTTACTTCTCTCGGTTGACTGCATATTGTTTGTACTCCCAAGAGGTGTGATAAAAAATATTCCTTAATAATTTGCTTCTTATAATTAAATTATGTTTTTCCCTTTTATTTAATTTCAAAACCAGTGAATCATACTTCTTACTTGAATATGTTGATGGAAAATTAACTTTTTGTCACAAACTGCTAATTGAATTATATGAATTGGAAAATAACGAGGTGAGTTTTGATGATTGAAAAGGATAAGAAGGTAGAGTAAGACATATTGAGCTTTCAGTTAGTCGGATTACCTTAGAAAGTAAGAAAACAAACACTATCACTAATGACAAAAATATATTTAAATAATTATGTTATTTCTGTTTCTTTTGATGTGTCTGTCTTCAGGTCAATCGCCAAATCTCGCCCAATGTGAAGTCTATTTCTTTTAGTCACATTTTAAAGAACAATAACCAAAATTTGTTCTGTTTAGAAAGTTGGCCAACCCTTTACCATATTTGTAAATTATTTTAGTCAAAAAGGAAGCATGTTCATTGTTCTTATGGTTTCACCCTGCATATTTAGAAAAGTGATATCAAGATGTTCTTCTTAATGATTTAATAATATTCGTTCATTTCATTATTAGATTTACTTATGATGTTTCACTATTTTTGTATATTTATTTCATTTATTGTGTTTAGTTTCCCTTTTAAATGGCCCGCCGATGTTCGCATATTTTTCAAATACAATGGATTATAATGTTGCAGTACAAAGAATGTTACGTGTTATTAAATGCTAATTACTATCAGTACTTGTAATTAATTTATCTCTGTAGTTCGAATCGAATTAGAAACAAAATAAAAATTATATAAGGTAAATAAATTTGAGAACTATGGCGTAAACGTAGCAGAAAAAAAGAGTCGGTAGATAAAAGTAAATAAGAATAAATCTGTATATTGTATATTAAAGGAAAGTATATATATATATTTACACTAAATAAAAGAAGTGTCCTACAATAATCATAAACTGTGTTACTTGTAGCTGTTTCATATGAATTAAACACTCATAGAATGATTATCTTATAAAGGTAGCATTTTTCCTTTTTTTTTATTTAAATTGTTTTTAAATAATTTTTTATTGTCCATAGATGTTTTGTTCGTGTAGATTTGTTTGCGTCCATTTGATATAAACTGCATTTTATTAAGTATTATGTAAATTGATTGTATTATTATTAAAATACATATTTATTATGAAACTAAAAACTAGTAGGATTTAAACAACTATGACAAATCAGGTAATTAAAGATTGGTAGAATCGAAACATTAATTTTTAAAATCATTCTTCATAATATTAAAAAAAAAAAAATTGGCTCAACTAATTTAAAATTATTTTTATAGCCTCTTTTATTTTTGAAATAAAATTATGTCAAGTGAAAATCTGTTATTCTATACTTAACATTTTAACTTTGAATTAGCTACTCAAACTTAAATTAATTTTAAACACTAGATTTTGCAAAATATGAAACGGTACAAAAAGTAGTCAACTTTACTTACATTTCTTGTTGTCTTGGTTGGAATACATATTTATATTTTTGTGACTGCCAAAGTGGTATTTATACCAAATGTATTTTTGTCTAAATTTTTTAAACGAATACGATAACAGTAACTATAAAACAAACTCACAAAATTTTTGTCGATCACATCTTACTTTATGAAATAATTTACAAAGCTGTCAGATAAATGTAAAAGGAGAATTAAGGCTACTTTCTAATTTTTTTTAAAGTCACATATATTTCAAATTTATTTTATAAAAGTATAAACATATATTATTAAAGAATAGATTTTTTTAATGTTGAACTATAATTTTATATCTTGACTTTCTTAAAGAATGGTGGGTACTTTCACTGTTCATCCATTTCACTTTTTGAAAAAAGTGCTCAATTATATAAAGCTATGGAGTAGTAAATTATTTTGTGGTCTTGCTGTTTGCATAACTATGGAGTAGAAAATTATTTAATGAGAAAATTATTTCGCATTAGTCACTTATCGAGCTAAAATTAAAACATATGTCATCAAATTTTTTTTATCTTTTATTATTATCATGTTTGTAGGCATGATTTACCACATAGGAAAATTTGAGAGCAATACGTTTCTGTATATAAAGTAAATACAGTATTTTAACTTTTAAATCTTGTATTTTGATACCACACCACATTATTGTTAACAAAACAAGGAGGAGAGAACAATTTCTTGTTTTATTGAACACTTGTTTGAAAAAAAAAAAAAGATCGAGTTTATATTGACGTTGAAATCAACGATGTTTTAAATATTGTCATTATAAATGTCTATAACGAGGGTTATGGGGTGAATATTCATATGATCAGTCAAATGCTGATCACTCGGCTTAAAAAAAAAAAAGTTGTCACCTCATTTATTATGTAGGTTTTCTAAGCAGTCATTGTGTCGATGTATAACAAAAGACAAGTGATTGAAGTGGCTGTTGTGAATGAATGTGTAGGCTAGAACAAGTAGTCGAGGTGTTGTACATTTCATGCGCAAGCGCGTGTGCTCTCTGTATATGACTGATATTCAGATTAAAAAGCAATAATGTTTTAACTGTTTTTTGAAATCCCATGCGATTAAGAATCCTCTAGCTCTAAATACCCCGAGGGAGATAAATATATATATTACAAGTGGAGCGACTTCTTTGGAACATTTTTATCTAGATTGAAACGCTTGCTGTGAATTGACACTTGCACATATTCTGAAATAAAAAAACACACAATTTTTTGATTGATGGTGATAGCAGTGTCTTCTAGAATGTAGCTTAGCTGTCACTAAAAATGGTTTTTTATTGGGTTTTTTTTTACATTTCTTACTAAACACATATGTTGGTTACATAAATCTTCTGCTTTAAAAAAACACTTTATTTGTTGTTAATATATTTGATGTATTTTTACTACCAAATGATCTATACAATAAGTGTTTTTGTAATAGCTGCAGCCATTTTGGGGGGTTCCCAAACAAGGACACTTTTTATACTGTTAGCTTGTCTCAAAATCTCAGCTATTTTGTGTGGAAAAAAAAAACTTTCACATTAATAAGCGCTTATTTTACTAACTCTATTTTTACTTTTTATAAGTTATATTATATTTGCAACTTTTTAAAAAAGATTATCAAATCTATTTGAAAATATCTTGCTGAGTACTTTATGGTTCCACTTGGCTCTTGTAAATACTTAAAAAGTGTTCAACATTTGGCTGTATCATCTATAAATCACAAGATCAATAAACACACAGAACACAAAACACAAAAACCCTCATTAAGAGGCACACACATAAACACAAAACACTATGTCATTTTGTCCAAGTTTGGGCATGTCTTCCTTATTAGGCATGCAGTCAAAGTATTGTGTTATTATAATATAATAAAATGAATATCCCATTTATCTAACAAACGTATGTGTGATTAATGTACTGTTTACACTATGGTATTATGTATAATGTATGTTATTAATTGTATAATTGGTAGAACCATTACCTCTTTGTTATTGAAGTATAAGTAATCATATTATAAATCATGTCAAAGCCCTACCTTGTGCAACAAAAGTAAATTATGTATGCTTGTGTTTATAATGTGTGTATTATCCTCTGGATTATACAGTATATAGCTATAAATGTTTATGTTCAAAAGTTTCAAATTATAGTGTTGTGTTGTCAAAGAGAACAACATTCAGTGTGAAAACATCTAAAACAACCCCAAGTACTGTAGTTAAACAAAAAATTTCATCTTTGACTTATTTTTAAATGTATTATCTTTTTTTAATTCCTCGAAATACTACTTTTTTAATTCACTCCTTACTTAAGCCACTCACTATATGATTTGGTAATTGGGTTTACCGTCTGATGTAAACTTTCTTGATAAAACTTGAATTTTAGCTACATCAGAAATAACTTACTTACATTATATTAAAGCTAAACCAACCAACTCAATCAAAACTTATTAAAGACAAATTAATTTAATATTCAACTATGGATGATAAAGTTAATGTCCCTGGTATCTTGTCCAATCTGTTCTATAATGAACTATATACAAGTGAATTTAATTAAAGTGTAAACTATGTTCACTAATATTATATAAACAAATAATGTTTAGTTTCAAATTTAAAAAAACATTAATATGAATGTTAACCCAACTTGTTGGCAATCTGTACGATATTTATATTTGAGATAGCTCCTAAATTGAGGGAAAATTAATAAACAAGTTTTTATAACAACCTTAACTATTTTTAAAAAAATATTTGTGCAGTGGAACACAAAATGATAGATGACTCATCAAATACAATATAACTGTATAAATACTTAACCGAGTTTTATGCCCATTGTAAACAATGACTAAAAAAGATAAAATTATAGTTATTTAGATCAAAGAATTCCCTTTTTTGGTAGGCTATTGAGTAAAATATTAAATTAATATATACTAAACGCTTTAATTTATTGGTGAATTTAAAATGCCTTATAAATGATGTTTCAAATAAACACAGCTAAATTTCTTTAGACAAACCGAATTTAGGCCAATTGTTAAATCAATTTTGGGTGAGTAATTAAGATACAAAATTGTTATGTATTTGTGATTTTTGAGGGACGAAATAAAATATGATACAACGTAAATAGTAGAGGGACTTTTTAAATTCTATTTGCTGATTTTAGAGAGCTTCACTGCCATTACACTTATTTTGGAAGACTTTAAACTTTTTAAAATAAAATCACTCACATATTCAGAACTTTCGATGTAATATCTTATTCAACATTTGAAAGCATGATTGTCCAACATACATATATATGTACAGTGTTGGCCTGATTATTTTATTAATATTATTTTGTGGAGTCTTTCACTAGTTTATCCTGACAAAATAACTAATAAAAATTCAAAGAAACCCCAAATTCTATTATTGATTTATCATATGCATTGTGTATTATCTTTTATTTTTAAAAGTGAGCTTGCTCATTTGTTAATTGTATCCAATTGATTATTTTTAGAGGAGGAGATTAATGGTAAATAAAAAAATTTGCTTTGAATAATTTACAAATAATATTAATTACAGTTAAAAAAAAGTTTGTTTTTAGTAGTCGGTATTTGATTAATAACTACACTATAGTCAATAAAGACCTAGGAGAGTTTCTAAAATGTAAATCAAATTTACTTTGAGAAAATTGTTTTATAAACAGTTGCATGCCATGGTTTGGTGATAATCTGAACTAATATAAAGGTTTTTCCAAAACTCCCTTCCCTTAAATCAAGCACCTAGAATTGTGTTGAAATTGGTATTTATAAAAAAAAAAAAAAATGTTAACAAATAAAAACAATGTGTATGGTGAATAAGTTATTACATGCGGGACCTTTACGATGGACATTTTCTAGATAATATAATTTATGTTGATTTATTCCTAAATAATTTTTTTTAATTTTATTTAAATATTAAAATTACACAAAAAATACATGATATAAAATAATTCATCTAACTATTTATTTTTACTGTTTACGTTTTAAAAATAAATGAGTATCAACGCTTCATAATAAAAATAATATACCGATATATACACTATATTTAAGTGAATTAAAGAAGCTTAAAGCAATAATTTTAAAATATTACGAATATCAACAAAACTAGTATGATATAAGTCATCTCTACATATATAATAAAACAATTCATTTCACCTTGAAATATTATTTTTAAGTCAAAATGCAAATTTAGCAGCAGCACCTAGATGGGAAAGAAATAAAATTGTTCCTACATATCAAGATTCCCCCTTCCTTATTTGGAAGTCATATTTCATGCATTGCAATGACCTGACAGCTGCGTAATGCGTCAAGTTTCCCCGGACTACCCCATTGTTCATATGTAGCACATACACACGACACACTGCACTAATAAACAAACAATGTGTGACGCTCTTAATTAGAGCCAGGTTCATGAATATGTAACGTTTATTAAATATAATCCCAATTTTTACCTATTTTAATTGACATATTTTCAAAAGTCATGCTATTTTAGTATATAATTATATAATGTTTTATTAAACGTTGTTTCTAATAAGCTAGTGACTATAATCTTAGTATTATTAGTGAAAAAAAAAATTACAAAGAATGAAGGCTATTTCTATTACTATACAATGTTTGTGAATATTTTTACAATCATAGTAAAGCTAAAGTTTAAATGTCATTTTATAAGAGAGACAACTATGTTTTTAAATTCCCTCTAAGCAAATTTATAGTGTTCAGGATTTTTATTAATATATGTTAAAGTTAATTAATTTGCTTGCATCAACAAAATCATACGGTGCTGATTCCTTAAATTTAAATAAGGCATACTAGTTTTTAAACTGAGCCATATAAGCACTTTATTAGCCAACAATTATTATTGAACTTATTTAAAGAGTGATATTCTCTATTTCATGTAATAATTACAGTGTAAGTTTATTTTAAACACACATAATTTTAAAACTACACATTATGGCATACTAAAAAATAATAACATTGAAATCTATATACCTCGGTTTATAGGTAGTTGCCTCAAAATACACAAACACAGATGTTAAACAAACAAATTTTCTTCTGAAACAATGTTCACAATGTCTAAACTATTTTTATTTTTGGGTGCTGTTATTTTTCCAGGTTTCTTCTATAATTAAAGCAATAAATAATACACAATAAAAGACAGAAATAAATATCTAGAAGTCTTATAGACATTTTATTTGTATATCTTGATATTCAAACATGATATTTCAAATCATAGTTACAAAAGTATCCATTAAATATTGTAAAGTTATTGAAATTGTGTTTTTCCATATTTCAGATCTCTTTTGTTTTAGACTCTTAAATTCTGAAATTATTAAAATATTTTACTAATAAAAGTTACACAAAACGGGTTTTAAAATTAAAGCGTCTCATAAGTGGGTGTCAAATAGTGAGATTCACATTATTAGTCCTACTATGGTACTCTTCGAGAGATTAAAGGTAGGCCTCTTGGTTGGTCCAGAACATAAATCTGATTTTTTTTTTAAATTTAAATAAATCAAGAAAAAATGTAACTATAACATTTGTTCTAAAGTATATCAATGAACTATCACTTAATTGTAGGCATTAACAAAATTGTTGATTTAAATAAACTATATTTTTTTACACTTTCTTACAAAATTTATTGTATTATATTAGGAAGAAGGTACAGAAAAGATGGATTCAAAAATGTAAATTGGGAACTGTGTTGTTCTTTTCACTGTAAAAGTTTGTTTCTCTTATATGTTTCTATTCACCTTTCCTGTACATTCCTACAAATATAATACAATAACCTCATAAAAGTGAAAAGAGATTTTCCTTATAGAGTTAAAAAGTTTATTGTAATTTTGTTTACAAAAATAATGAAAATTTTAAAACAACTTATGTGCACTGATGTCCATTCTTATAAATGAACATTTTAAGTCACAATCGATAGTAATACGTTAGGCATCGAAAACAAAGTGTTTCAAAACTAATTTACCGTTTTATTTCCAGTTTTACATTCTATTGGGTGGTTGCTCCAAATCACTCGAAGATGCTCTTAGGTTTTAGTCTGTGGTACCTATCAAAGAGGCCTAGATCAAACCATTCCAAACCTATAAAACCTGTTGCATAGAGCCCATGTATTCATTTAAAGACAGAATGTAGTCCTGAGAAAAGCGATATTAATTACCACACTTTTTTTTTAAATTTATAAACTTTCGAAAAGCAATGAATAATAATAAGAGTAATTTGTATCTAATAAAATGCTTTAAGATATATTTAAAAGAAAATGATTGCAAAGCTAACACCAAAATAAGTAGGGACTCCTTAGTCGGACTCAACATGTAGGTAGTCGTAGACGTGACTATACAAAATAAATAAATGGTAGGAATAAACATTAGCTATTAGCCACAGTATTTCCCTCTAAAACCTTTATATTGCTAGCTGCGTACTATTGTTATCTATATATATTATCTTGACAATATACGTTTATACTAGAAGCTGTCTTCTGTTATTTCATTACTGAGAATATGATATTGTGGGCCTTAATAATTAAAAAAAAAAGATGATTACTATTTTACCAAAATAAATATAATTCAAATAAACTGTTTTCACATTTATGATTTTGAGTAAATGTTCTATGACAAGACATGTACCGGTGTGCATAAACACCCTAGCCTCGACTTTACTAAAAGCTCAACACATGGAGCAATTCTTCACTTTCTTGTTAAATATTTATTCTTTCTGGCATATTTTATTTAATAAATTACATTCATTAAACTAGTGGTACGTTAGATTTATTTAGATAAATGCCATACACTGTTTTCCTTTTAAGATGTTGTTAATTATTTGCTTTCTATAACATTACTTTACATTTTTTAACTCGATCAAATGTTTTGAGAATAATATTGTTGATAAGTTTGAGAAACTATTATTTATTACAGTATAAACATATTTCACTTTATAATTTATGGGTATATTAGCTATGCTAGACTAGTAATTATGTGAAAATTATCGCAAATGAATTAATCTAGAATTTTAGAGAGATCTTATATCAAATTTCAGGAACCTTACTAGAAAAATAATTTGGTTTGATAGTAAGTTTATAGATGTCACTCAATCTATGGCATGTCTGTAGGGACCATGACTCTAGGCCTTACATAGTAATGATACAACTTGCTACTGGTTGAGTGAACTTTTATAAATACATTAAGTACTTATGTTGTGTTTTTCATTAATTTAAATATTCTGAAATTTGAAACAAAACTTTTCCAAAAAAAAAAAATCACTTTATTTGAGATCATACTACAGTTTTTTCACTCATTTCAAACAGAAATTATAGGCAATTTAACTATTAACATAATTAGTATTAAATTGATTGTTACTTTTAATTTTGCTCATGCGAATGTTAGTTTTGAATCTAAATGTAAATCAAAGCATGAGCTTTGCGTAAGTACCTATCTCAATTTTCTTGAAAGCTATCTCTCGTTACTATGTGTGAGTTCATCTATTTTGTTAAAGCTGTTAAAATATATTTTTACACTGTTATTAACTTGGGAATGATACCAAAAAAAATCTATAAAAGTGTATGGGTGTGTGAATATGCATTTGATTTTAATTTACAGAACAGGACATTATTTTAATTGTTTTTGGATCAAAAGTATTAGTTCAAACGATGGTAGAATCTTGACAGTTTTAAATGGTATATATAGTGCAAAAAAAACTATTCTGTTTCCATTTCATTCGTGTTTGTAATCATTTCTTGGCAATACTTTATATTCTTCCCAAACTATCCTTTCTATAAATTATGTATGAAAAAAATTATTCGTATACTGGTAAAGCTTTTTAATCTACTAATTTACTACTCTCACGAAGGTATTAGGCTAGCTCTTTTTGTAATATATTTTAAGTGTAAAAATATTTGTCTTATTTTGCCCAGTTTTTTTATAAGCCTTCAATGGCGACTTGCAATAAAAGAGCAATAACCATGTTCTTAATATGGATGATGCTTTTCGACATTACAAAGGGGATATACATAAAACAAAAAAAAAATGTAATATTGAAATCAAGGAATATAAGATAATGTAATTTATTGTATTAAGTACCATTGATAATCCTGTCTGTTCACACTATGGTACTGATAATTTAAAATGATGATGATATAAAGATTATTGTACAGAGTACATTTTGTAAACAAGCAAAAAAAAAGAAAAAAAAACATGAGTTATGCTGTGTTATTATTTAATGGATTGGGAACCTGCGATTTGTGCTCTGTTTGTGAATTCTATGGGGCACGCTTTTCTAGCAAACCCAAAAACCTTACATTTATTATTAATAATTACAAACTATGAAACCTAATTAAAAAGAAATATGTAACTGTTTGTTTAAACTATGTATACAGATTGTACCATGTACATACTATATTAATATTATATAATAATGAGAGAAGGTTCACGACGTGCCGTGTGTATGTGGGAATACTAATTATAATATGGACATTGTTCAAAGAAAATATTTCATTTTTATTTCCCAAAGTCTGAACCTTTCCTTCAGTTTCCTCTATTTTGCAATTCCAGATGTGTAGTGAAAGCTTTAAGGTCATTTGACAGTAAAAATATACTCTGCAATTTTAACGAGTGTATTTATTATAAGCTATAAATAGTGATTCAATGATTAAAAATCTTTACGGATCACAATTGATAATAGGGTCAAACTTTCTATTTTCATACACTTGTTAAAATTTTGCAATAAAATGTTTTTGTCGAATGACCTTAAGGCAATTTGACAAGAAATCCTTTCCGAGAATGAGAAACACCTTGTGAGGCTATACTATTTTAGTAGTGATTGTAACATAGGGTGGCAAAAGGAGCGGATAAGTGGCGGTGACCAGACAACACTGACCTACTGTGATAGAGCTTATCTTACACGTTTGTAAATTTCTTAAAAAGGAACTGCCGCTTCTCTTCAATTACCAAGACTTACAATCTTATATTTTTAACTTGTTGCTCTGTAATTTTTGAACCAGAGTGTTTAACTTTGATCTGACTCTGTCTCATGGAGTTTGGACTAGAGATGTGTTGTTCATGAACGAACGGGTCAATATGAACGAAACAGTAAAAAGAATTAACGATCCGGATCTTGGTTTAAACGAGCCGTCGTTCATTTTCTATCTTTGTCTACTCTCGCAGGGGCTTTGTTTAATATTTGGTTCAACTCGGCTAGCCTCGGTTATTAGCGCATTGCTTCCACACGTTCCTCTTCATTATTTTACTCTGCAGTCCACCAACTCACCAACAGTCTCTCATTCTCGTTCATCCGTCCAAACAATGGATCAACGAGTGACCCGAGAGCTAGTCATTCATCGGGTCTTCTCTCATTATCGGTCATTCGTTTACTGAACAGATCAGTGAGTGAGCGGAGGATCAGTCGGTCACCATTTTTCTATCGCTCTCGTTCAGTTGTCAACTCTATATTGAACGGATCAGTGAGTGAGCAGATGATCTGTTGGTCGCCTTTTTTTCTGTCGCTCTCGTTCAGTTGTCAACTCTATATTGAACGGATCAGTGAGTGAGCGGAAGATCAGTTGGTCACCATTTTTTTGTCGCTCTCTACAAAGCACTCCATCATAATTTACCTACAAAATATTAATATCATATAGAAATAAGTGATTTCTTAAAAAAAAAAGTATAATAAAAAGGCATTACCATTTTTAAACAGTAAGCCAATCTTTTTATTAACACTTTAAATAATCTTAAGGAAAAATAACATTGTTTTAACTATATTTAAATAAAAAATTACCTTTAGAAAATTGAATGAACGGTGAACGGGTCAAAATGAATGGATCATTGAACTGAACCAGAGCCAATGAATCATTCATTTAAAAGAACGATTTTGCCCATCTCTAGTTTGGACTCAAGTTCACAAAATTACATAAGCTTTCTTATTTTGAGATAATCTACATATGAAGCTTGTGTAAAAGTAGAATAATTTAAGTGGTATATACTTACAGGTGCTTTATTTGTAGTGGAAACATTTACTAGGCCTAGTTTTTGTTTTTATTACAATATTTAACACCCACACCAGTGGTTTACAAGCTACGAAAATTGTAACACGGCTGAATGTACTGAGGTGACGTTCCTATTTATGACTAGTTATGAACCTCTAGTAGCTTAGTCCCTGGAACATCCAACATAAGCAAATTATAAACCACTAGTAGCTTGGCCCTGGAACATCCAACATTAGCAAATTATAAACCACTAGTACCTTAGTCCCTGGAACATCCAACATTAGCAAATTATAAACCACTAGTAGCTTGGCCCTGGAGTATCCAACATTAGCAAATTATGAACTACTAGTAGCTTGGCCCTGGAGTATCCAACATTAGCAAATTATGAGCCACTGGTAGCTTGGCCCTGGAGTATCCAACATTAGCAAATTATGAGCTACTGGTAGCTTGGCCCTGGAGTATCCAACATTAGCAAATTATGAGCCACTGGTAGCTTGGCCCTGTAGTATCCAACATTAGCAAATTATGAACTACTAGTAGCTTGGCCCTGGAGTATCCAACATTAGCAAATTATGAGCCATTGGTAGCTTGGCCCTGGAGTATCCAACATTAGCAAATTATGAACTACTAGTAGCTTGGCCCTGGAGTATCCAACAATAGCAAATTATGAGCCACTGGTAGCTTGGCCCTGGAATATCCAACATTAGCAAATTATGAACTACTAGTAGCTTGGCCCTGGAATATCTAACAGCAGCAAATTATGAACTACTAGTAGCTTGGCCCTGGAATTATCCAACAGCAGCAAATTATGAACTACTAGTAGCTTGGCCCTGGAATATCCAACAGCAGCAAATTATGAACTACTAGTAGCTTGGTCCTAGAGTATCCAACATCAGCAAATTATGAACAATTTGTAGCATGGCCCCTGGAACATTCAACATTAGCATATTATGAACCACTGCAAGCTTGGCTCATAGAAGATCCAACATTAGCAACCTAATAACCACTGGTAGCTTCTTAGCCCCTGGAACATTCAGCCTTATAAAACTACCAGACACTGGTTATCAAACCCTATTTTGTACAAAGCCACTAGTAGCCTGCTCACTTGAAATAGCCTTTTTATTTATTTGGGAAAGCCGTGATTCAAACCAAAACTCACTGTGGTGTAGTTGAATGTATGATTTAATTCTTAACCAACTCTAACAACTGTCGAGTTATTATGTCTTTAATAAATAATAATAATAATAATAATAATAATGGTGACCTGGTGGTCTAGGGGTAAGGTGTCAGACTTCTGTGCTGGAGGTCCAGGGTTCAATCCTTGGTCCCGGCACAGATTTATCTGATTGCCAAACCCTTCCTTCACCTCTGACAAGACGTGTATTAATCACAACTTGTGAATGTGAGGAATGCCAGGCCTCTACCGTGGTTCGGATTCCACGTTAAACTGTAGGTCCTCCATTTCATCTCACAATCACCCTACCATTACACATTAGCGTAAGTGCGTATAACCTGAACGGGTAGTAAGACGCGGTGCTAATAATAATAATAATAATAATAATAATAATAATAATAATAATAAACTAGTTTTTTAATTTTTTTTATTTACTACCCGTTCGGGTTATACGCTTAAGTACTAATTACGCTAATGGGCTAGAAATTGAGACGGTTGAATATAGAGGAAGTGAACACGCATTTGCATGGAAGGATAGTGTAAAACCCTTTAGGAACATCCCCCTCTCCCCCTCATTTCAACCGAACGAGATTTGAACCTCGATCTCCCCGTGCTTGGCAGTCTAGCTTAACACGAAACTAGCGTGTTAGCTAACTTCGCCACTGAGGTGGGTAAATGATATTTACATGCATTACAAAATAAATGTTTGTTATGTCCTATGAGTTTAGTATTACTGGTATATAAGGCTGTCGGCAGCAGGCAAACTAAACTTGAATAATTAGGATACAACTTACCTTTTTAGCATAAGCTCAAAACTAAAACCCTTCACTACGTTCATTTAATTCATGAAAGGCTTTAAAAAAATAATTAAGACAAATAAAATAAAAAATTCCTGTTTCGCTAAGTTCTGTATCATGGTCCATACTATAAGTGTGCAAAGTTTCAGCTTTCTAGGTCATCTAGGGGCTTCTGGAGGATGTGGAAAGACACACACTAACACACACATTAGGAAACCATACATGGATACTAAGGCATCGTAAATAATCAAATCTTTCATTATTTTAAGTTGATATCAATTTTGGCATGATTTCACCAATTCGTTTCATTTTATTGGTTTTGATGCACATTGCTTTTTAGCGTTTAACTTAGCCATTCTTCAACAAACACGAAAAATTAATATAATCTTTAGAAAAGTTATATGCTAGAAAAACTGCACTTATTCACAAGACCTAACATAATATCTTTTAATATTATATTTCCAGCACCGTTGTGTTGTTTGTATACATTTCAATATTAAGATAAAAATATAAGTAAAAAATCAAGCATATAATGGACATTAAAAATTATCTGTCTTTAACATATTATTAATATTTTACTGTGTACACCTCATATGAATGTCTGGTTATAATAAATTTTAGCCCCTATATTAACTACTTTGGCTTAACAATGGTATGGGATAAACATAAAATAGCAAGTTAGAGCCCTTATAACTCGTGAACTATGATGATTTGAAATTATTGAATCAGTATTTATAGGTTGTTAAAATAATGCAACAAAATTTTTATGTTCAAATGACCTTAAGGCGGGGTGGAACGGGAACACTACCCAAGGCCAGTATTTTTGTAGTTTTTACAACAAAAATAGTTTTTTAGATAAAACAAATAAAATATTGCTCTAGTAGATGTGCTTAGCCTAATTTTCCACACACAAAAATTTGACTAGTTTTTGAATATTTCTCAGGAGTATCTTGAAATTTATTTTTCTTTTAATTTAAAAAGTTTATCATCAAAAATGCTAATATGCTTATTACAGATATTTGAGAAACATTGAGATTATTATGTGTAGAAAATTAAACTTAATATATATATTGAAGAAATATTCTATTTATTTTGGTCAAAAAAAATGGTAGCTATTAAAAGAACCACAAAATACAAGACCTAATAACTCATGTTTCACCTCACTTCAAAATATGGTAAATTCAGATTTGTGGTGAATTTGCATGTATGAGCAGGGATGCAGCAACATAATTTATGCTTTGGCGAGTCGGCCAAGTATGATTAAACCTCTTGCTTTGAGGGGTATGTGGAGATTTTGTAGAAAAGGGGGTTGTCACGTTTTTCAACGACTCTACACTTGCTAAGTCCCAATAAATAAGACAAATAGCTACAAATCTACAACTTTTATATGTCTAAAACAATTTTTTATGACACTTTTTATGATTATTCCCTCTGGCGGGAAGGGGAGGGCAGTAGATTGATATCCTTCTGTTAGTTTAATGTTTGCAAATAAATATTGACAACATTCAACAGTTATTATCATCACTAGAGCCTGGGAAGTTCTTATTTCCGCTGGAAATATCAAATGGGGTAAGTCCTTAGTTTACCCTAACTAAGATGGACACGAAACGCTTATAAAAAAAATGTTGATTGATTAAATAAACTAATTAAAATAATTTGTAATATGTTCTAGATTTTTGAAAACATTTCAATTTAGTAGGGAGAGTGAAATTAAATGTTTGGTAAGAGATTATTTATTATTGGTAATAGATCTAAACAGTATCAAGCAGTCTAGTACCACAATCACTGAAAGACGATCACAGGTAAACACGGCCGTAGTCAGCCAATAATTTCAGGGGGGGTTTGGTGGGCACATCCCCCAATTGCTGGAAGCTAGAAAGAAATTCTAAATGATAAACAGTTCTAGAAGCTCTTTGAAGTGGTTTTTTTCATGGTAAAATAACCCCCAAAATGCCGAAGGCTAGGAAAATTTCTAAATATTTAACACCTCTAGAAGCTCTCTGAAGTGCTTTTTATGGTAACACAGTCCCCTAATTTGTATTTGTACCTTAATTTTAATATTGTTTGAACCATAAATAAAGCCATATATATTCTGTTCATAAAATTTCGCGGGGGGTTTGAACCCCCAAAACTCCTCCCTGGCTACGGCCTTGCAGGTAAACTATGAAATGAACATTGTGTGAATTGAAATTAAATTAACAATGACAACCTAAAGTAAATGGTCACCTTTTTATAAACACAATGTATTTTCGTTTGTCTGCCTTTAATAACAATCCCACCGTCGGTTGATGCAATATCACGTGATTAAGGTCAAAGAGAAGGTGCACAAATATTGAAATATACCAAGGACTACCATGTGAATTAAGGACAAGAAGGACATGATGTAGGGATGTGGACAGTAAAAATTGAGAGGAAAGGTACCCACATAATTGGAGGGGGAAAGCGGGGGTTAGTGTGAAACTGTTTAAGGAAAAAAACACTCGATAAACATAGACAGGATTTAAACCAAGATCTTCTCGTCAGGAAAACTAAACTATACAAGTTTTATATCTTGTCTGTGTGTCCACGATGTAGGCACATACAAGTTTCTTGCAGTCAATGTTGATAACATTTTCTTTAATATTATTATTATTATTATTAAGTTGACCAATTTTTTTACAATGAAAAGGAGGACGAAAAAATTTAAGAAAAAAGTACAACGTAAATAAATGAAACATTTTATTAATTCAAACAAAAATACACTAGTTATGCTTACATCCCTTTTAATTATTTAATTAAACGAGTATTTTTCCATTGAATGAATATTTTTTGTCAATATATCATTTTCTAACAATATATTGGAAATTTCGGAGCAAGAAATATCCTTCATATTGCATTTTACGGTAAGTGCTGAAGCTAGAGTATCAACATTCACTCTTGATTTCTCACTTGTCCAAAAATCATTACCAATTGAAAAAACTCTTTCAACTGCTGCATTAGTTCCAGGACAGCACAACGTAAATTCAACAAGAATAACTAAATTTTCATATGGAATGTGTTCATTTTTGAAATGATTAAATATTTCCACCCATCTTTTATCAATTTCAACATGTTGATTTTCCCATTGTTCTAATTTATCAGAATTTAAATATACATTCAGTCTTCTAATTTCTTCAAACAGACATGAAGCGTAACAGTTCGGCGCGGCATCTCCGAATACAGAGATTAACAGATTAGTTTTAAAATATCGAAAAGGAGGACAGGTAGGAGGACACTTTTCGAGGAAGGACAGAACCTACAAAAGAAGGACTGTTCTCCCTAAAGGAGGACGATTGGTCACCTTATTATTATATATGTAGGTAATGATAACCTCTATTAAAAGTGACAGCTGTAGATCACATGACTTGACGTAAGAATACATGAAAGTATATATAGTAACTTTAGTAACTATCGTGTTCTTATTAAGAAACAACACCTTCAAACTTTAGCAGCACTTAATGGTGGTTGGAAGAGAACGTGAACTAATGTCAGTATTTTTTTTATGACAAAAGACATGTTTCAGCATGAATAAATAAAACTTTGCTCCAGTGAATCTGTTTAGTTTAATTAATTACGTACACTAATATACCATATATATCTTGAATATTGGTCGTGGGCATAGCATAATATGAGCAGGACTTTTTTTTTTCTTGATTTAAAAAATAAAGTAGTCAAATTACATAGTGCCCACGACAGATATTAAAGAATCGTTTATATTACCGTATTTCATTTATTTTGGGCAGTAAAAGTTGTTTTCCTATTTAAACTCTGAAAATGTGGACCTTCACTCATTAATTTGCCTTTCTTTTCATCCCATGCACCTTAATGAACAATTAAAAATATTATTACTACCTGTAGACATGATTAGATACATACTATACATAATCATGTTTGCTCAAGATGGGTGGGGGGATGGGGGGCAGAGGAGGGAGGGGGCAACAGTTTGGTTAATGCAGAGAATTAGCTAAAGCTTCAACATTTCTTACAATCAATATTCTAATAGTATTTGTAGTAAAAGTAAAAAAGAATATAAAGCAAATGAAATAAAACTTTGTATCCCTGCTTTCATCAGCCTTATCTTAACGTTTCCTGTTCATTGAGTCGGAAGCATGTAGCCAAATGAAAGGGAGGAATCTAACCATTCTTCTTTCCTTGTCATCACGTTTCATAGTCGAGACAATATGAACACCAGTGTTGCCAACTTTACTTCCCTATCCCTCTCCTTGGATCTAGCTTTTATCTATCGAGTTAAGATATATTTTGTTTGAGTGGTTTTTTTTTATTGTTTTCTTAATTTTAAATTAATCTAGGGGATGGGTAGGTAAATAGCAATTTTGTATTGCCATTGGCTTTACCGAACTGTTATTATCAAGTGGTCTCTAAAAGTATTTTCTAAAGTATGAATTATTATCCCTGTAGATTGATTGAAATATTTAGAATAATAATTTCCAATAAGAGTTAATTTACCTACGTCAGGGATTTTGCCAGGTCATTATATTTTTAGATTGTATTTATTTACTACGTTAATTTAAAATAGTGGTTGGCTTATTCAAACTGGAGTATGTCAAATTTGAATCAAAAATATTTATAGGTATATATATATATATCATTTAAAACTTATTTGTTGTTATTATTTTAGATGTAAATTATAGAGCTTGCATTATGCACCAACAAATTTGGGAGTACAAAGTTGAAGAGAAATTACCATAACTGGGGATATGCAAACAAAAAAGTTTGAATACCACTCATGGTCGTACCCAGGATTTATTTTGATGGGGGGGCAGGGGGGACTTCCAAAAACAAAAATTAATAGGAGCAAATAAAAACGCTAAATTTTTAGTTATCAAATAGATTTTATCGAATAAAAAAAATTCAAACCATTTTTCAAGAGGTACCTTTTACAACATAGCATGCTTTATAAAACAAAATCCAAACTTCTGTCTTTTTTCATAGCAAACTCGTTAATGACTTGTTCAGTTGGAATGTTAAATTGTCTATGCACAGACATTAGGGCTAATCTAGTGAGAAGTTTCTGGCCACAGGAGTTCTTAAGGTATGTTTTGAGTCTTCTCAAAGTTGAGAATGTTCTCTCGGCAGTGCAGGTTGCTACTGGCAAGGTTGCTAATATGTTCAGCAACACAAAAATGTTCAGGTAAAATTCACTATTTCAATCACTAAGAGCTTCAATGGCACACGATGGTCGACCTGATTCATATTTTCTCCCCCAATAAATTTTCCAGATTTTAAGCTCAGTTTGCAATAGATCTAAGTCAGCTTTGCTTTTGTATATCTCTAAAAAAATTTTATTTTAATGGCTTTTCAGATCAAACGGATGGTACCAAGTTGTATAAGCTGGAGAGAATTTTCTTGTGGTTTGTAAACCTAATTTAAGTTGATCTATCAAAACGTACAAAAGCGGAATAGCTACAGTAACACGAAAATATTGCTCAAGATAATCAATTCCAGTGTTACTGCGATATCTCTGAAGAGATGCCATCCGTGGTGTACAAATCTCTTCATGAACATCGGCCAGTATTGATTTGGCCGTTTTAAAAGTATTTGAAAACAAGTCTTCAATGTTTGTTCGAATATTTTCAAAATGTAAAACAACATTCTTGGCATGATCAACTGCTGACTTTAAATCACAAAGAGGAGCTTGGAGGACTTTACATAATGTCATCGTAGAGGAAAATACCTTTGCCAAGAAGCAAAGGCTTACAACAAACTCACTTCCAAGCATTGACTTCATGTATGTAGGGGCCTACTGTTTAAATTTGTCAAGTTTTTTTTATTATTTCGGGGGGGTTTGAACCTCCATAAACCCCCCTGGGAACAGCCTTGATACCGCTGATTTAACATAGACTAAACTTTTTTTTTCTTTGCCAAAAAATCATTTCCCTTAAAAAAAAAGACATTAGATGTTTGTGTGTGTATTTAGTGATTTTGGTCAAATTTAGTGAGAAACTGTATAATTTTGATCACTTCTCACAAGTTTTAGAAAATAAATGTTGTCAACAATGATGAAGTCAGCAGGGTTGGTTTCCCAACTGGACTGATGGGTGTTTGTGAAATCATCCCTTTGTGTCATAATTGGATTGTTGTAAGTTTTATATACAAATGTACAATCTGGATACTACTTAATACTGTAATTTTACCAAACTGTAATTCAGGATACTACTTAAACAATAATTTCACCAAACTGTACAATCTGAATGCTACTTATACTATAATTTTACCACCTGTACAATCTTGATACTACTTGTACTGTACTGTAATTTCACCACCTGTAAAATCGTTCAATCCAATTTTAGGATAGTAAGCTAAAAGTAATAATACGATGTGGCTCTGATGTAGAGTAACAACATTAATTATAAATTTATTTTAGTGAAATCCTAATAGATCAATGTTATTGAAGCTTTGTATACATAAAAACGTTGACAAACTCCTAAAGACAAAGCAACCCACATTTTCTTCTGCCACTAACAATAAGTTCTTAGTATACATTACTCATAAACCTCCAAATTATTTATAGTTTCTTGTGAAGGGAAAGTATAATTTGTAGCAAAATTTAATCCAAACCAGAAAAGTGTGCATGGGCCATTATCCAACATGGCTGCCGTTGATTGGATGGCGGGGACCGGCGATGTATACCAGAGAGGATTCATTTTTCAAGAAACACAATCGGTTAGAACGTAGATCATAAAATATTTCCTCAGTTATACATGGGGTATACTAAAACGGATATAAACAAGAGACAATCAAATACCATAAAATAATGCGGGGACAAACACCCGGATCCATAAAACGTGCATCACATTTTATTATAATGCCAGTATCAACATCAACCTCACATTTATATAACATAAAGAAACACATTGTGAAACATGTTACTTCACTTACCTTCACTTAACGTTCACATGATGTGAAGTTCTCCACTGGACATCAATTACGTAATGGCTTCTATTTAAAAACACGAGGAGAACTATTAAGCTATGTCACGTTACGCTACGTTATGTTAGGTGAACATAAAGTTTATCAAGATCCCGGATTGGTTAGGATTTATTTAGTAAGGGTCAAGCCGCCTCGGTGGCGTAGTCAGAGAACGCGCTAGTTTCGTGTTGAGCCAGACTGCCGAGGACGGGGAGATCAAGGTTCGAATCTCGGTCGGTTGAACTGGGGGTGGTTTTCCCTAAATGATTTTCAACTCTCCCTCCACGCAAATACGGGTTAACTTCCTTTAAATTTAACCTTCCCAATTCCTAAAACTACTATCGTAAATAGTACTTAAGCGTATAACCCGAACGGGTAGTAAGACTCGGTGCTAAATAAACAGAAAAAATTAGAGTCTTTTAGGAAACACAAACTTTTTTACGGCCAACATTGATAACATTTTACTAAATTTTAAGTGTTATTTTATAGTTATTTATAAGTTAATAATCATTATATGCTTCAATGGTCGAATGGTCTAAGGCGTTATTCTCGCAATAGACTGGAGTGCCGATGATGGGCAGATTGGGGTTTGAGTCCCAGTTGAGTGTACTGTGGGTGTTTTTTCCTAAATAGATTTTCCGCTCTCCCTTCATACAAATGCTGGTACACTTCCTCATTCCTAACACATTACCATAATTAGTATGTAATATACATACAACCTGAAAGTGTAGTAAGACGCGGTGGAAACAAAATTAAACTGTTATCTGAAAAGATGTTGGTTTGAATATTTCCAATTTGGGTATTTATTTAAAAAGAACAAATTAAAACATCTACCCAAATAACCAACATATGTTGGTCTTTTTATTTTATTTCCTTTAAATCTATAAAAGAAAATAAATTAGAACGTTTTCAAAATCTTAGAAACCAAACAATATCAAAGCTCTTTCTACACAACAAATTGATAACGTCACTCTCTAGAGAACCATTGTTGTTAGATTTCCTTCGTTTACAATACTCGTTATCAGTAATAATTAATTGGTAATCACATAATTCTAACTCTGTGTAATATTGATATTTATTATATTTAAGGTCCGACACCTTAGCTCAGTCAATAGCCTGTATACCTACTGAGTTAAGGGTCCCGGGTTTGATTCCCAGCGTGGCCGAAAAAATTATCACTGGTGAAATGTGGGTTTATCCTTTCACATTGATGAATTAACATCTGGGGACTGGATGTTGTGTCTGTTCTAGATTTTAGTTAGTAGTTAGTTTATAAGTTGTGTGCTGATATAATCAGTCAGTTCAGTTATGTTAAATGTTAAATACCGTACCTTAAATAAATAAAAATAAATACAATATTATATTTAATACTTCAAGGACTCGAAGCCCGATCCCCACCACCACTGGCAAACAAGGTGTGCACTAAGCCAAATGTACTAATTTCGATTATTGTGTTCAGGTGTTTTTTTTCACTATAATTAAATTAAGAGCAAATTTTTATTGTTTGTGATTTTAGCACCACCTCTTACTAAACGTTCGGGTTATACTCTTATGTACTAATTATACTGATTGGTCAGGGATGAAGAAGGTTTCATTTAGATGAAGTGTACCCGCATTTGCGTGGATAGAGAGTGGGGAAACCATTTAAAAAACTCAGTACACCCGACCGGGATCAAATCACGATCTCGTTATTGGTGGTCTAGTCTATCGTGAGAGTAGCACCCTAGACTATGCAGCCACTGAAGCAAGTGAGTGGCTGTAATCCGAACCATTGATAATACAGTCCAATTTTTATATGTGAATAACCTTATCTGAAAGCTAGAAAAACTATTAGATCTAGATTCCAATTTCAATAGGAAGAACCTTATCTGACAGCTAGAAAAACTATTAGATCTAGATTCCAATTTTAATAGAAAGAACCTTATCTGACAGCTAGAAAAACTATTAGATCTAGATTCCAATTTTAATAGGAAGAACCTTATCTGATAGCTAGAAAAGTTACTAGATCTACATTCTAATTTTCATAGGAAGAACCTTATCTGATAGCTAGAAAAACTGTTAGATCTAGATTCCAATTTTAATAGGAAGAACCTTATCTGATAGCTAGAAAAGTTACTAGATCTAGATTCCAATTTTAATAGGAAGAACCTTATCTGACAGCTAGAAAAATCTATTAGATCTAGATTCCAATTTTAATAGGAAGAACCTTATCTGATAGCTAGAAAAGTTACTAGATCTACATTCTAATTTTCATAGAAAGAACCTTATCTGATATCTAGAAAAGTTACTATATCTACAGTCCCATTTTCAAAGGAAGAACCTTATCTGACAACTAGAAAAACTATTAGATCTAGATTTCCAATTTTAATAGGAAGAACCTTATCTGACAGCTAGAAAAACTATTAGATCTAGATTCCAATTTTAATAGGAAGAACCTTATCTGACAGCTAGAACAGTTACTATATCTACAGTCCCATTTTCAAAGGAAGAACCTTATCTGACAACTAGAAAAGTTACACTATCTACATTTTACAGTCCCATTTTCATAGAAAGAACCTTATCTGACAGCTAGAAAAGTTACTATATCTACATTCTAATTTTCATAGAAAGAATCTTATCTAATAGCTAGAAAAGTTACTAGATCAACATTCTCATTTTCATAGTAAGAACCTTATCTGATAGCTAGAAATTTACTAGATCTACATTTTAATTTTCATAGAAAGAACCTTATCTGATAGCTAGAAAAGTTACTAGATATACATTCTAATTTTCATAGGAAGAACCTTATCTGATAGCTAGAAAAGCTACTAGATATACATTCTAATTTTCATAGGAAGAACCTTATCTGATAGCTAGAAAAGTTACTAGATCTACATTTTAATTTTCATAGGAAGAACCTTATCTGATAGCTAGAAAAGTTACTAGATCTACATTCTAATTTTCATAGGAAGAACCTTATCTGATAGCTAGAAAAGTTACTAGATATACATTCTAATTTTCATAGGAAGAACCTTATCTAATAGCTAGAAAAGCTACTAGATCTACATTCTAGTCCCATTTTCCAAGAAGAACCTTATTTGACAGCCAGAATTTCTAATTTCCCGGTTAATGGACCGTGAGCTGAGCTCTTATAATGTACATTTTCAGAGCCAAAACTGATCATCAATACACGACTTACAAACTAAATTAATTTTATAACAAACACTACCGGCACGTTATTTCCCCACGGTGAAATTACATATACACCAAAGATACATTTTCTGGCTATGCTAGTATTCGCACCTGGGTGTACTTAGTTCTAAAAACCAGCATCGGTGGGCCCGCGGACATAGCCTTTTTTTTTAGCACCGCGTCTTACTATCCGTTTGGTTTATACGCTTCGGACAGAGTCATCGGGTGTACGGGACGTGAGGCAGTAGTGTACCCACGAAGGGGGATTGAGGGAGCTCGAGCCACCCCACCCTCCACCATGGTTTGGGGATGCCCTGAGATCCACGCGGTTCCGAAGAGAAAATAAAATGGAGGGGGAGGGGGTGTGACCAGTTAAATATTGTGTGAGCAAAGAAAATATCAAGTGGCACACATCCTTGTGTTGATCCTCCATAGTAGTCCTAAATGGTGTTCTTGCAGTCTAGGAAGTGACCTAGGTCCTGAAGATTGCGGCAGGTTCCAAATCTCCCAGTTTCACACGTGGTTCCATTGGGGAGTTGCACACTGGCTACATTTACTTATTATAAATAATCGATGATTTTTGTGACAGTAGGCCTATGTGACCGCTAAGCCAACCTTAATTTAGGCCTATTTATTTATTATTTTGTGAGATTATTACGTTTGTTAATCAGGTTAACAAATACCAATAACCCGCCTCGGTGGCGTAGTTGGCTAACGCGCTAGTCGTGTTGAGCTCGACCGCCGAGGACGGGGAGATCGAGGTTCGAATCTCGGTCGGGTGAACTGGGCGTGGTTTTTCCTAAATGGTTTTCCACTCTCCCTCCACGCAAATGCGGGTTCACTTCCTCTAAATTCAACCCTCACAATTCCTAATCCATTAGAATAATTAGTACTTAAGCGTATAACCCGAACGGGTAGTAAGACGCGGTGCTAAAATATATATAAAATATATATATATATAAAAATATATATATAAATACCAATAAAAAAAACCTTCCAAAAAAGCTTCTAGGTGTATATAATGGTAAACAAAAATTCGCCTCCAGTGGTCGGGAGTACTTCCACCCTAACCACCCCTAAGCCTTCACTATTCTCCGTACGCTACTAATGCGAGGGGCATCCTCTGAGGTCGGCCATGGCGAGATCCTCCCAAACCCCACTTACCCCCTTGTTTGAGTTTTTTTTTTTGCGTGGACCCTAAATATGATTATGAAGTGACGGAGGAAAGTTTGTAAGGTGTATTTTAGGGGTGGTTTGTAGATATATCATGTTACATGGGGTGGGTAGGGGGTTAAGCCTAGTGTCTGCTTCTGACAATGTATTAAACTCGGGTGGAGTCGTGCGTGCTTAACTGATGATGATTATGATGATGATGACTTTTGTCAAGTAGGGGAGGATGGCGATAAGAAGGGGGTGTGAGTCGAGACGCTCCCTATAAGAGGGTTTATATTTATGCATATCGCAAAACTAATAGTGAATAGTGCATAGCACTTAGTGCACAATATAACGGGTTCATGCTATGATGAAACGAAATGACTAAAAGTTATTTAAATCGATTGTCTTTTTTGTCTTTTGCACAGCGTCTTGCTACCTGTCTAGGCTATACACATATGTACTAATTAGTAACTATTTTAATGAGTCAGGGATGAGTACGGTTGAATTTAGAGGAAGTGTACCCACGTTTGAGTGGTTAGGCTATTCTAGCTCATATGTACGTCGATTGCCCTCTATTGGCGAACAGTGAGACTACGTAGTCTTGAATATCTGTCAAGGCTGTCCTGTAATTTAATGACAACTTTTTCTATTCATATATTCTATTCAGATATTAAATAACTGTTGATATCACCGTGCGAATAAAATTAAACTAAACGTTGCTACTGGAGCACTATTTTATTTATTTTGACCAAAAAAAGTTTGCTATAAAAAGTGCAAAACACATTTTCATGTTTCCTTCGAGACGGCTGACACATGCGACCCAAGCTCCCAGTGCTGTTTTCTTCCATGCGTCAGTCGCGTGCATTTATTGATAATTACGTGAATGTAGTATTATTTTGTCACAATGAGTGAAAACGATGATTTTTTACTTCATTTGCTGCTAAAATACTTCAATAGTCCTCAAGGTAAAACTGTATGGCAAACTAATTATGTCAGAAGAACAGACTAATCCCAGTAAATACTTAAAGATAATCACAATAAATTAAATTACTAAAAATATCTAATATAATTAATTGGGAAACATTATAAACATAATAATGTTGATATTTTACTAACTTAATACTGTTCAATAATGTTAATTAATGTTCACATAATTATTTTTAACACTTCTACACTTTTTTACATTATAAAAATGTAGACTATTATAAATAAATTTTGCTTGTCTTTCTTTACCTGATCTTCCTAATTGACCTGCTACTTCTTTCTACGCATTATCCATAACAACTTGATCCTTGGAAAGAGGGCTCTCTAAATCATGCAGTGATGGATGTTTTGCAACTGTTTCCAACAAACTTTTCGTCTTACAACGCAGTAAACAACAGTTTTGATCCTCCGGTACATGGAACAAAAGTGAGCTTATTGGAATATCTCTCTCTATGTATAACCTGTTCATGAAAAGTGATGATTTTTCTCATTCCAGTAGACTGTAGAGAATATATAATGGTGATGTTTGGTATAGTATTGAGATAAATTATAAAACAATAAGTACATCCTTACTAAAAGTTTAAATACACTTTTGTGATAATTGACATAGCAAACAGTACAGTTTCTACAATTCACCTTAGCTCAGTCGATAGCGTGTCTGTCTATTGAGTTAAAGGTACCGGGTTCTATTCCCGGCCTGGCCAAAAAATGTATCATTATTGAAATATGTATTCGCTCTTTAGCCATGATAAATTGACGGCAGGGGACTGGATGTTGTGCTTGTCCTAGTCTTAAGTTAGATTATAAGGCATATGAAACTACGGCAGGCCTAGCAAGCCGGTAGTGGAAAATATATTACTTGAATAAAAATCTGATCCAACTGACAATAATGGATGTAAGTAAAACCGTCTCTACAGTTAATACATTGTTTACTGATCATACAGAAGAGGTCAATGATATAAAGTAAAGTATATTATTTACAAAAAAAAACCTCAAATACAGTGTCGTGTTTAATGGCAGAACCAAAAGTACAGGCTTTACAAAAATAAAACTTAAATACGCTTTTGAGACCAACGACATAGCAAAGAACCACATTTTACTACCGGTTTTTGTCATACGCATACGTATGTACTAATTACGCTGTTGGATTAGGAATAATGAAGGTTTAATTTAAAATAAATGTACCCGCATTTGCGTGGAGGGGGATAAAAACAAATTTTGGAAAAAAAAACTCAGTATGTCTAACTGGGTAGTTTAGTTTAACACTTAAACAAGCGTTTCCCAACCTGGGTGGTACCGCTCCCCAGGGGACGTTTTTGGTTCTAAGAGGGACGGTATGGGGTAGTAGGGGGGTGTATAGGTTTTTATTGATATTACTGCAATAATTGTATGCTAATAATATGTAGTGAACATCTGGAAACAGGCAGCCATTGATCAGAAGAGTGGACAAATTTGGGACTTTTGACAGGTGATAAAATTTATATTTATTCTTGTACGGTGTTTTTTTAATAAAACTGTATGACTTGGTTTCTAATTTTTATTTCAATATTCCCTGAGTACTTATATTTTCACTAGTTGATCTCGAAGAGAATTAATCAGAATTTATCTAAAGTAGTTATACGTACAAATTCATAGTAATTATTTAGTTTGAAATAATTAAATATAAATGTAACTTACAATGTAATATGAATTTAAGGTTATTATCGCCGATTTTAGAATACTTAATACACTTAACTTTGGGGGTCTGAGGTACCCCTCTCCCCTACCCCCGCTCAAACGGTCAGGAAACGGACGACAAAATTGGAATTTAGCCGAAATAAACACATCTGAGCGGGTCAACGAAAAAGGCGACATGAAAAGAGCTAAGCGAACGGACAATAATCTATAATATAGCAGGAAAGCAGGCTTGTTGGTTTGGTTCTTCTGAACATTCACAATGATATCATTTTAGAAGTAAATGAGCGTTTACCAAAACTAGCAAACACAGAATGGTCATGTAAATAACAACTTGTAGCATACATTAAAGAAATATTATAAATAAGGATTTGTTTTATTTATATTTCCATTTATTTTTGTCTCATTTACAAGAGTCCAGGATTACCTTAAAACACCCCTTTTGAGGTTTAAATTTGAAATAGAAAAAAATCAAGAGAAGAAACGCCTCCCCTCCTCCTCCTAAACTTGGGGGTATTCCATATTCCGTATCCCGGACCCCCCGGTAAGAGTTCCCCTACCCCCTAAAATAAATTCTCCCTTGATCCGCCCTTAGATGATTAATCATTTATTTAGGTCTACAAGTAAATTGAACATAAGCTAAGGAACAAACCATTATCATTATAAGAAACATTGTTGTAAATATTGTAAGTATTTATTTTATAACATGCAATTTTGTTTTAAGTTTGATGTTCTGGTACAAGCTAACTAAATTTTATACAGATGTATTGATGTATTATCACGACAAAACATGTGTGATTAAGTAGGACCTAAAACTAAACACAAATCAAAATCGATTAGTACTTAAATGACAAAGCTGCGAGTTTTACCCCCGGCTCCCAGTTCGATCTTTATATTCGATTGAACCAAGCTATTCTTATTTTTCTATATTTTTTTGTTCAAAAGGATATTAATTGGAATCTTACCACTTTCTTTTGCAGTCCAGTTGGCGCAACGCTGATCCTCCTCTCCCTAGGGTCGAATGCCCAAAATAACTCCCTCTTAGCTATTAAATGAAACATGACTTGATTTTTTTTAAGGCTAGATGGACGATGGAGGCAACACGAAATGGTGACAGATACGGGGTTTTTTTTTGTTTGTTTTTTGATGGGCAGTAAAACGTGGGGAATTAACGAAATAAAGGAACAAAGCGTTGTACGTCAGTGCACGCGACAGCGATTCGAACATCGGTCTTTCCTATCATCGGCAAACCAGACTATAACATGATCCTTACAATTGGTCCGCGTGCCCACGGATGTAGAGGGAAATTATATTCAATAGTAATATCGCAATATTGAGGGGAAGCGTCATGAGCTCGCTGACCCTCCACCCAACCCACACAAAAAAGGGGGGGAAGGGGGGCAAGAATTAAAACGTGCGAAGCTGTCTCGTACATCCCACTTGAACGAGGGAAAGTTCCGACGATTCCATCTCGAGCGTTTTTAAGACTCGCCAGCTACTTGGAAACAATGAGAACGGAAGTAGGGGGAGGTGTTGCAGAGGACTTGAAGAGGACATGAGCCAGTTAAGTGTCTCTGATAGAAGATGTAGCATCAATGAACAGTAGCCTTCACTGGGGGAGACATCAGACGCCATTTTCCAGCGAACACGTGTCATTTTCAATATTTCGTGAAATATATCATTTTATTTATAATGGAAATAACAATTGTTTGGACTAGTGTTGCCTACAAGTAAATTACTATAAAATGAAGGAGTTTGCGAAGTTCACTTTTTAAATACGTAGCGAGGTCAAAAATAAGGTTTTTGTTGTCACGTGACGCGTTTTAATTAGTTAATTTTCCACTAGGAGCATCTAGGTAAAGAGAAAGCTATAGAGTAGAATAAAGCAGAAGTCTGTGTTCAAATATTGTTTAGTGCCATTCGGGTTATACGATTGTGTACCAATTAAATTAATGGGTTGGGGATGATGAAGGTTGAATTTAAAGGAAGTGTACCCGCATTTGCGTGGAGGGGGGAGTGGAAAATAATTTATGAATACCACCCTCACGACCGGGATCGAACCACGATCGCCTCGTTATCGGCAGTCTAATCTATTGCGAGAGTAGTGTCTTAGACCATGCGGCCATCGAAGCAGTTAATAATATAAAATGTTATCAGTGATGATGTATTTTCTAAAAGGTCCTTCCTGTGAAAATGGTAGTGTCCAAGCGCGGACCAAGCAAGTTATAACGTGGGAAGGCGATGAAGGTTTGTCGTTTTAATCAATCAAGTTCCGAGGGTTTGTCTCGTTTCTGTGGTGGCCTTTGATTAGCCAAGCGGTGTAATCTGGGGAAAGCGCGCTCGGGACCGACGGGAAGAAGACGGTGTTAATTAAATCTTAAAAGAAAAGAAGAAGAACAAGGATGAACCGAGACAAGAGAAAGAGGTTCGGACAAGAACGCAAGCAGAAAAAAAGAGAAAACGTTAAAGATGGGCTCTAAATCTCTTCCTTAATCTAATTGATTGAAGGATTCCTTAGTAAGAAGAGGTAGGGGAGGGAATGGTGGGGTAAGGGTAGGGGAGTTAAGACCCCCCTTGGCGGCGGCAATTTCTATCCTGTAAGCACAAGAGAGTTCAAGGGATTAAGTTGAGCTTTGAAGGGGGGAAAAGAGGAGTTGAATCAAGTTCTCCTTCTCTACATGTTTTCGTCTTTGCTTGCCTTTACCACCCGCCCCTTTACAGACTCATTTATCTCTTTCCGTGCACCCCATTATCTATATCTCCCTCTATATTGTCATCCTCTTTGTGTCCAGATATATCTCTCTCTCTCTCTCTCTCTCTACATTGTCATACGGGTTCTCATTGTGCGACCACAATCAAGGTTTTCATTGATCTACAATTTTATTTCCTACCTCCTCTAAATTATCTGATTAAATTAGTAACAGCAAATAACTTTCGTTTTTGGTTAGTCATACAATTATGATTTGTTTTGCGGGAAAAGGCTGATGGAGTTAGTGTCTTACCTGTGGTGGTAAAGATTCATTTAATTATTTTTAGGATTGAATCCCTCTCGAATCAAATAAAAAGCTTGATTTTTAAACACACTTAGGCTAAGGCCACACGAACGATTTTTCCCGCCAAGACCTAAGCTACAAAAGTCGCGGCTGCAAAAGTCGAACAGGGGATGCTAGACGGAGCGATAAAAGCAGCGGAGTCGCAGCTGCAAAATTTATTTTAAAAAAAGAGAGAGAGGCTACACAGAGCGACAAAAACCGCTTGTCACAACTCTTCAGTATTTTCTACATCTCATTCTGGCAAACATCGTTCCTATTAATAATAGGCCCACCAGGTAAAATGAATTGCCAAACCAAGCTGTGTGATGTATGTGTAGCTGCAACAGCATTGATTGTAGTCCGTCGACGTCGAAGTAGGCAACGGTATCGCCACCGACAGTGGTGGACTCATCCTATAATCAGTAATAGACTAACTGCAGGGAAGCATGTGTTACTACACAGAAAGCTACGAGAATACCCAAACAAGTTTTTTGAATATTACCGGATGTCTGTAAACTCTTTTGATGATCTTCTATCCAAGATTCAAAAAAGTTTGCAAAAGTACAACACCATAATGCGGGATAGTGTGGGTGTAGAAGAAAAACTATCAGTCACATTGAGGTAAGTTTATTGCTACTTTAAAATGTACTAAATAATAACCTAAAAATGATTTTCTCGACTAAAAATACATCTCGTAATGAAGTCATAGTGCTCACTTGTAATAAAAGTTACACAATTAGAAAATTAATCCTAATTTAAGTTGTTACTATTAAAAACATCAAATTGATTAAACAATGTCTTGGGATTTTGCTAGAAAAATTCACATGGCTAAGTACTAAGATTCGGCATCAGGTGTTGCTTTTCTCGTTTTTCTTGAGACTTAAAATTGCTTTCTAAATGTCTAAATACTCTTAAGTATTAAAATAAACTATGAAATAACATTATTTCATAGAATATATGACATAAAATGCAGCTTAGAAAAAAAAATAGCTCACTTCATTAGTGTTTTGAAATAATATGACAATTTTTAACCATCCTCTAAAATTCTTTTTTTTATTATTTGTGTCTCTTTTCCCTCAAGTGAGCCCCATAATAAGTGGAGGGCTTATAACTTAAAATTTAAATTTAGTAGTCCTTGAATGAAAGCAATGACTACATCGTCGCCTGCAGCATCACTTCCTGGGGAAACCATAGTGTGATAATCATAAGATGAAGCAGTATGAGTGCTAAAATTACTAACTGAAGATGAGTGTGATGTTGCTGGGTGGGGAATCAAGGAACTATATGACAATACTGATTCATTTTCTATAGACTTGTTGTATGTTTGAATCAATTGCATCGTTTTTATCTGAAAGTCTAATTTATCCGTAGCATTCATCTTCTTCATATGTGGAAGCAATGATAACAGGAACATCTCATCATGATCGGTGTTCGGACGAGTGTTACATTGATGACTTGATCCATGGTTAGAAAGTACTTGAATCAACTCCTTTTCAAACGTGTCATCCAATTTCCTCTTGCGTGAGAATACCTGTGCCTTCTTTGCCGGAATAGTTTTGATTATTTTATCCAAAGTTTGCTCTTCCTGCTCCATGTCCTCGCTGTCTTGGAGATTCTCAATCCTTACGTTCATATTGCCAGAGGTTCTGTAAAGAATAATATAATAAACGTGTGATATGATTTTGTTGGAACTTATAGTAAGAAAGTTTATAGTTATTAGAGAAATAAATAGATGATCATAAAAAAAAATGAAAAAGGAAAGTGTACTTACGGTCTGAGTTCTAGTGCTACTTGTAGAAATGCCATCTGTTTGTGAAAAACATAAGGCTTTTTGCTCGAACTTGCGCTACCGCTTTTATTTTCTTTTTCTTTTTCTTTTAGGCAGCGGCTGTAAGAATCCCGCAGGTTTTTCCACCTTTTCTGAATTTCCTTCCCTGAAATTAGACCAAAAATAAATGTACAATCATACACATTCCATGTTACCATTTACTTTCAGCTTAATTTTTTTGTTTATCTCTTTTCAGATATCTTGGAAGCGGATGCTCTTTCAAATCGTTACATTATGAATATCTCCTGGGTCGGGCAACTATTGCTATGATAGTTCATGATACCTGTATCGCTATTTGGGACGCACTCCAGCCTGAGTATCTGAAAACCCCTACAATGGATGAGTGGGAAGAAATTGCAAAGAAGTTTGCAAGTAGGGCAAATTTTCCTTTATGCTTAGGCGCTATTGATGGCAAGCATGTAAGGTTAGTCAAACCTTGGAATACAGCAAGTGAATATTTCTGTCACAAAAAGTTTTTTTCAATTGTTTTAATGGCAATTGCGGACAGTGACTACTGCTTTACCTTGATTGATGTGGGTGGTTATGGTCATGAATGTGATTCCAACATTTTCAAAGGTACAGACTTCGGGAAAAACCTATACAACGGTGCTTTGGCACTACCAGACCCGAGACCTCTTCCTAATGACCCTGATGGTAATTGTTTGCCCTACGTTTTTGTTGCCGATGAGGGTTTCGCCATCAATAAGCATTTGATGAGGCCATATCCAGGTAAAGGTCTAACTTTTGAAAGGAAAGTGTTTAACTACAGATTATCTAGGGCTAGGCGTTTTGTGGAGTGTGCTTTCGGTATTCTTGCCAACAAGTGGCGCATTTTTCATAGGCCAATTGATGTTCAAGTTGACTTGGCTGAAATAATTGTGAAAACATGCTGCGTGCTTCACAACTTCGTACGAAAGCGTGATGGTTTCAAGTTCGAAGACACCTTGACTTGTTCACTAGATTCTATGACTAGGCAAGGACTTAGGGGCTGTAACACTGGTGTTTCAATCAGAGACATTTACTGTCAATACTTTGTTTCAAGTGTAGGTTCAGTACCGTGGCAAAATGGTATTGTCCTCAAAGACTCATAGAAGATCAATGTAAATTAATGTAGATTAATTTTTGATATATTGGTTGATTATGAAATATGTGTATTAATGTTAATTAACTACAATATTATTATATGCTTTCTTATTGAGGTTTTTTTTAATCTATTAATTTTACAAGTGGGTAAATGAAAATTGAATTAAATTAAATCGCACTGGTGCAATATTGGCTTGATCCATACGTGGCCCACATTTATGAGTGTTGTTATTCATGGCTGAGAAAATTCTTAATAAAAGTAACTATACTTTCAACAATGTTAATTCTATTCATAGAAATCTTTATAGTTGATAAAAAAATTGACTAAAAGTTACATCAACTTGAATTTTTCTTTTATCCTTAACATTGTTACGTTCAACATAAGGAACATGTATATCACAACTGAAATAGTGGGATATGATTCCTATGTTATAATAAGCCAGAAAGAGTTGGTTATGCTTAGCTTTATTTCATTATTAAAGTAATAAGATTTATCACTGATTTTTTTACATGTGTTTCCTCATGTTCAGGAAATTTGAATTTGCTTCTAAAAGCTAGGCCTATATTATTGCCTTTAAATAAAAATATTTATAATAAATACAGTCAGGCCCACCACGAGGAGGAGGGGAGGATATACGATACCATGGTACCGGAACTTCTAGTAGCCCGGCTTGAGATCCAGATTCACATTTTTTTTTAATTTAGAGGATGAAAAAAATACAAAAAGTATATGAATGACAAGGAATAAAATGCCTATTTATGCTAAAGCACAGCCCACGGAGGAACTCACTGGTATTTGTCACAATTATATCAATGGTTAAGCCTAGTCTTTTCCTTCGTTTCAAGGTGTTTGAAACTTGACGTAGCCTATTATTTTTTTACTAAAAATAAATTTGGCACACAAATAAAGTCTTGCAGTAAATCAAGTTTAGAAAAATAGCTTACTTCATCATGTGCTTAATATTTCAATGTTCATTTAAGTTACGTATTAATTTGTTACATGCTTTTCTTTTGTAAAAGTGACAACAAAGAGGGGGAGAGGCCTTGCCCCATGTACTGGGCTCAGTTTGAGTGCCAAGTGGGCCTGAGTACAGTGCGTATTGTTATTATTTATTTTATTTAAAAATAAAAATGAAGTATTGTAAATAAAATATTTCAACTTACCAAATGAATTTTTTTCTTGCGCACTCATTAGATTCCATTTTTCCTCCCCTATCACAGCCTTTGAAACATTCATCCAAGCATTTACTTTCACATTTTTGTCTTTATAATCTTGAGATTTAGTGTTCCACAGGCAGAGGAACGTTTCGACGTGAATTATAATTGCTTCACTATCAATAAAATCGATGAAATTGTCACGCTCACTCATGTTGTATATAGAATATAGCTCACAATAAAAAAATTTATAACAGTTATCTTTAAGGAAAAGAAATATAAAAATTATTAAAACGTTTGGGACTGCACTTTAATGACAGAGGAACGTGGAGGCACAACCCTTGTGGAGGAACATCGCTCGGTTTTTGTCGCACGTGTGGCAGGTAGAGAGGCGGGATATGTCGCCTGAAAAATGGACCCCGGCGCATTCCAACGCGACATGACCTTGAAGCCACCTGTGACGTGTCTCTGTCGTGCGATATTTGCCGCTCGTGTAGCATCCTACCATTGAAACTCATGGTTTCCATTTTTTTCGCGACAAAAACAGCTTCAACGCGGCGGGAAAAATCGTTCGTGTGGCCTTAGCCTTAGGTTTGGATTAAATAGCCAAACTTTTATAGTTGTCAATTATTATGGGTAAAGCCGCATCTAAACTTAATGTATTTTCAATAATTGAAAAATGACACCCGGCACCGTAATCGAACCCGGTTTCTTATCACTAAGTTATCCAGGAGTCGTCCCATGCTCAAGGTCATCTTCACTCAAATTTTAAGGCAAAATCTGTTATGTACGTGCGTAGATCGTCTAGCTACCTACGAATGATCACGCGCTATCAGATAACGCAACCAACTCGGAAGGGCTTCATGCTGCCAATAGTGCAATATTAGTGGTATTAATGCGCATATCATGATTAGATTTAAAAGAGACTCCTGGATAGCTCATTGGTAAGAGCATAGGTATATACTAGGTCAGAAATCCAGGGTTCAATTTTCGGGCCCAGGTATCTTTTTTATTTATTTAAATAATAAGTTATTTATGTTTGTAAATGCTATGAATTATTTTAATAAGTCTTCAATAAACCATCAGCGCAAGTATCGACCAGGTATACGAACATTATGATATTAAAAGTTGTGAGACGTTATCCTAACTTCAACTAAGCTCCGAAAAAATTAAAACTTTGTCAACCAAAATTAAGCATTTATACGTTCCATTTAAAAATAAATAATTATGAAACGTTTACTCCAAACTACTCTTAAAGGTAGTAAGTTAACCTTGACGGGCTGGATCAGGGGTGGGAAACTTTTCGGCATTGGAAAGCCGCATGTCACTTCACGGCTTCCTCATAAGGCCTCAGTCTTCATGTAGGCCTACAGTAAATTTTATCAAAATAGGATAGTGCGCTCTAAGAAAATATATAAAGTGGGACAAAAAATCTTTAAAAAAATATTAATGGTATGCTTAGCCGAAGATATATAAATTTTACATGGACACGAAAAAACTTTATCTCGGGACCAACTGTGTAGCATCAAAGATAATCAATATCACACAACAATGTCTATAAGATCCGACTCTCGTGCTGGCGCTGTCACAGAAACAATACTTACTTCCTAGTCTTCCTGTACAATTATTAGGAGGCTCAACAATATAATATATAGTGGACTAACAAACATGTATAGAAAAATGAGTTAGTTTAAATACTCATAATGAAACAATAATAATACTTCTAAAAATTGTAGTTTTTTTTTAATGTGTCATATTCGGCGCATAGCAGCAGTTGGGTTACGGGACCTCTTGTTTCAAGAATTCATAGTTTAGTTGAGCTACGATCACTGACCAGGAGGATTATCGTCATAGCTTGGTCAGGCCACAGTCACCGACTAGAAGGATTATCGTCATAGCTTAGTCAGGCCACAGTCACCGACTAGGAGGATTATCGTCATAGCTTAGTCAGGCCACAGTCACCGACTAGGAGGATTATCGTCATAGCTTAGTCAGGCCACAGTCACCGACTAGGAGGATTATCGTCATAGCTTAGTCAGGCCACAGTCACCGACTAGGAGGATTATCGTCATAGCTTAGTCAGGCCACAGTCACCGACTAGGAGGATTATCGTCATAGCTTAGTCAGGCCACAGTCACCGACTAGGAGGATTATCGTCATAGCTTAGTCAGGCCACAGTCACCGACTAGGAGGATTATCGTCATAGCTTAGTCAGGCCACAGTCACCGACTAGGAGGATTATCGTCATAGCTTAGTCAGGCCACAGTCACCGACTAGGAGGATTATCGTCATAGCTTAGTCAGGCCACAGTCACCGACTAGGAGGATTATCGTCATAGCTTAGTCAGGCCACAGTCACCGACTAGGAGGATTATCGTCATAGCTTAGTCAGGCCACAGTCACCGACTAGGAGGATTATCGTCATAGCTTAGTCAGGCCACAGTCACCGACTAGGAGGATTATCGTCATAGCTTAGTCAGGCCACAGTCACCGACTAGGAGGATTATCGTCATAGCTTAGTCAGGCCACAGTCACCGACTAGGAGGATTATCGTCATAGCTTAGTCAGGCCACAGTCACCGACTAGGAGGATTATCGTCATAGCTTGGTCAGGCCACAGTCACCGACTAGGAGGATTATCGTCATAGCTTAGTCAGGCCACAGTCATCGACTAGGAGGATTATCGTCATAGCTTGGTCAGGCCACAATCATCGACTAGGAGGATTATCGTCATAGTTTGGTCAGGCCACAATCATCGACTAGGAGGATTATCGTCATAGCTTAGTCAGGCCACAGTCACCGACTAGGAGGATTATCGTCATAGCTTAGTCAGGCCACAGTCACCGACTAGGAGGATTATCGTCATAGCTTAGTCAGGCCACAGTCACCGACTAGGAGGATTATCGTCATAGCTTGGTCAGGCCACAATCACCGACTAGGAGGATTATCTTCATAGCTTAGTCAGGCCACAGTCACTGGCCAGGGCGGCTATAATAGATAATAGGCCTCCGGGTAGATGTGAATTCGGCCCCACCAATCTTTTTTCTTTATACTAGGTTAGGCTTGTTTAGGTTAGACTAGGTTAGACTAGGTTAGACTAGGTTGAACTAGGTTAGGTTGAATTAACTTTTGTTTTACTATCCATCACTTGCATTTTTTTGCTCAGATTGGGGAAAAAAAATTACAACCATCCTAAATGGAGCGTCACAACTGCCGAGGCCGAGTTAGTACATCAGTCAGTACTTCTTGTTTACAATTCCCAAGAAGGAACTCGTGACCCAACTGTAATGTGATATTAACGATACCCTTTTCAACGCAGGTAAAAACAGGATTACGTGGCTCAACTTTAATGCATCAGTCATATTATTTTTGTTAGTCATGTTAAAATGGAATCTTCCAAAATGGATCAATTTATGTTACACTTCTAATATTACAGGAAATTATGTTCGAGCATATTTTTCATATCTGTTATAATGTCATAAAATGTGGTATCTTTATGAGAGAAGGTTTATCATGGAATGTAAAAAGAAATATATTATTTTGTATAAAACAAGCTCGAAGCCAATACCAAAGTTATTAATACATAAAATGAATAAATTTGCCAGAAAGTTTAAGACATAATTTACTTGAAAATATTTGAACTTAAAGATAAGAAAAAAAAATAGTGCAAGTATTTTTCCTACAACATATAGTTAAAAATTATGCCATTATTTACATCTCCAACAAAAGAAGAAAATAAGTTTAAATTAATTATTAATTTAGATGTCATTGTAATCTTATACTTCATGATGAAGACAGTAAATTTTCTAACAAATATTGAAGATCGGATGGTGTTAATAAATCACAGGTAAAACGGATTATTACAGATGAAAGCTGTGAAAAATTTGTCTTTACCTTGTAATCTTGCCAAAATGGGGATGGTCAGAAAAAAAATAGGTAACACTTTCCTTAATATTCAGATATTCAGGATGATTCTGATGATGGATGAAAAATAAGTTGCTTCCGTCGGAGGTCGAAGCTGGGACTTTATCCTGAAGTGCTCATAGGTGTCCTCAAATTATATTTTACTAGGAAAAATATATTTGAAACATGGATAAAAATCGTTATTTGTTCTTCTTTCAATAAAATATCGAGTCTTCATTTAAAAATTTGAATGTTCTCTTTGTTAGCCATCGCAAAAACTAGCCCAGTGAGTAAACAAAACTTAAAAGTGGATGCCAAAACAATAAAATAAAAAATGTAACGAGAGAAAATTGTTGATAAAAGCAAAACTGAGATAAACTCTAAGCGTAATTTAAAAGATATTAAAATAAATATTCGTAGTGTTAAGTATATTGTGAAATCACGCATGGGGGTCGTTATGTTAAACACTTTCAAAACTCTCGGCGTCTTTTTTATAGTTCTATTTTCTTTCCAACATTAAAAAATTCGTAACTCAGTTCTCCAAAACCGCAACAAAGTTCATTCGTTGTACGATAATTTTAAAGAAACGTCTTAAAGAACTTGGCGGAAATAAATAAATTATCTCTCTTCCAACCCATTTCTGGTAGGTAGAGCCTAAGACACTGCTATGTCTCTGGTGGTTATAGCCTAAGACACTGCTATGTCTCTGGTGGTTATAACCAAAGACACTGCTATGTCTCAGGTGGTTATAACCTAATACACTGCGATGTATCTGGTGGTTATAGCCTAATACACTGCTATGTCTCTGGTGGTTATAACCTAAGACACTGCTATGTCTCAGGTGGTTATAGCCTAATACACTGATATGTCTCTGGTGGTTATAACCTAAGACATTGCTATGTCTCTGGTGTTTATAGCTTAAGACACTGCTATGTATCTGGTGGTTATAGACTAAGACACTGCTATGTCTCTGGTGGTTATAACCTAAGACACTGCTATGTCTCAGGTGGTTATAGCCTAAGACACAGATATGTCTCAGGTGGTTATAACCTAAGACACTGCTATGTCTCAGGTGGTTATAGCCTAAGACACAGATATGTCTCAGGTGGTTATAACCTAAGACACAGATATGACTCAGGTGGTTATATTCTAAGAAACTGCTATGTATCTGGTTGTTATAGCCTAGGACACTGCTCTGTCTCAGGTGGTTATAACCTAATACACTGCGATGTATCTGGTGGTTATAGCCTAATACACTGCTATGTCTCTGGTGGTTATAACCTAAGACACTGGTATGTATCTGGTGGTTATAGCCTAGGACACTGCTATGTCTCTGGTTGGTATAGGCTAAGACACAGATATGTCTTAGGTGGTTATAACCTAAGACACTGCTATGTCTCAGGTGGTTATAGCCTAACACACTGGTATGTATCTGGTGGTTATAGCCTAAGACACTACTATGTCTCTGGTGGCTATATTCTAAGAAACTGCTATGTATCTGGGGAGTAGATTCTAAGACATTGCTGTGTTTCTGGTTAGTAGAGTTTAAGACACTAATATGTCTCTGTTGAAAAGAGCCTAAAACACTTCTATATCTCTCGTGGTTATAGCCTAAAACACTACTATGTCTCTGGTGAGTGGATCCTAAGACACTGCTTATCTCTGGTTTGCATAGCCTAAGTCACTGTTATGTCATTTGTGAGTAGAGCCTAAGACACTGCTATGTGTCTGGTTGATAGAGTTCAAGACACTTATATGTCGTTTGTTATATCCCAAGACACTGCTATGTATTTGGTGGCTATAGCCTTGACCACAGCTATGTTTCTGGGGTGTAGAGATTAGGACACTGCTATGTCTCTGGTGGCTATAACCTGAAACTCAGTTCAGCCAACCTTTAAATAAGTCATTTGAAGATGTGAAAAAGCTAAATCAACGCCAAATCATTTTTTATTTATAAATTAAATATAACACACTTATCCCACAAGATATTTACTCATATTTTGAATTAATATGTAGGCCTATTAATAAATAGTTTATCAATTCGTGGAACCATAGTGCGATTGAAATACCATACATGGAGCCAGAGGTATAAAAAAAAAAGGTTATTACCACAAGTTAAGGTTCAAGAGATGGTTGTTAGAATCTGAACAAACGCGTAGATTCACTCAGTTAAAATGTATTTCTAGGATAACGTGGCAAAGGTGGATTTTTGTCATAGCGCCAACCAACGATTGATAGATTCATAGATAAATCAATAATAGCTGTTAATTTTTTTACATTATGTTTTATAGATAGGTAGAGAGTTTTAATTTATTTAATTAAAATACATGCTTCTTGAAAATATATAATTTAGAACGATTGAGATACATAATTGATCAAATATGTGAAAAGCCCGCATCGAACACGGGCTAAGCTATACTGCTATAATTTGTCAAGGTAAGACTCCTAACTTTCAAGGTTAACGGTGTGTATATGACAAAAATTTGCACTAACTGAATAACATTTTGCAATTGTAGCGTAATAAAATGTACATATTTCGGATGTGGTCTATATACACAGGATGATTCATAATTGTATTTAATAAAGTGTTGCAGTGAGATCTACACTTAAAAAGAAACTAAAAGTCTCATAATATCATGTGTTCGAGACCACTTCGTTATCGGGATAGGGTAACATTGCGGGGTAGCATTGCGCATGCGTCATTCGGGTGCCGGAGACATGGAACGTCACACTCAATAACTTGCTGTGATTGAAAGTGGCCAGGAAGCTGGGGGACCAATACACAAACGAGGAACTGACCGGATAAGGAACGACAGAATTCCCTGCTCGTAAGTATGCTGCATGTTTTCCTGTCCAACGACACCCAAATCCAAGGATATGAGTGGCATTTAATCGTCACCTGAGGGAAACCGGTTGCTTTGCACCTGTGATGGTTGACGCTGGTAGGCCACGACTTTGCAGGACTATTGTAGTGGAAGAGGCGATTCTGCATTCTGTGGAACGCTTACCGGATACAAATACACGGCGATTATCCTCACGTCATCACCTGTCACAGACGTACGTGTCAAGAACAGTACCTACATGACCAAGTTATTGTACCCCTTCTAGTTACAACCTGAGCAGTTGAACCCAACTCACAGTTTCGAATGCTGTAGGACATTTTGCAAGTGGCTGCTACAACCCCACGTCACACATCCACAATTCCTCAGCAGAGTACTGGCAATGGGTGAAGCAACATTTACCAGAAATAGCAGTGTCCGCAACAAACACATTTGGGCCGACACAAATCCAAATGCCGTCCTGGATGTCTATTCGCAATATCAATTCTACGTCAACGTTTGGGTGGGAGTCGTAGGTGGTATGCTACTGGGACCGGATGAAATTTCTGCTTGACTACAAGGTGTAGACTTTCTGCAGGCTGTTCTCTCCCAACTACTAGAGGACGTTCCGCTGGTAACGCGACTGAACATATGGCTGCTTCAGGATGGAGCCCCTGCACATTGCAACTGTGCAGTGAGAAGACATTTGGATGAATACTACCCCAGGCGATGGATTGGACGCAACGGGTATGTAGCATGTCCGATTTGATCTCCCGATCTCCCATCTTGTGACTTCTGGTTGTGGGGCCACATTAGGGGAATTGTGTGATCTCACACCTTGTGACTTTCTGGTTGTGGGGCCACATGAGGAGAATTGTGTGATCTCACACCTTGTGACTTCTGGTTGTGGGGCCACATGAGGAGAATTGTGTACGCCCAACGATACATCACGAGATAACATCCATGAAATGAAATTGTGGCTGTTGGAAACACCATCCAGGATGTGCAGCACGTCTTCCAACGAACACCAGAGTCGTGGGGCAGGAGGGCTGAACTGTGTTGTGAATGCAATAATGGACACTTTGAACATCTTGTATTACCGTGCAATAGTCCACTGCCTAGGCCTATAAAAGACTATGACATTATGATAGTCTCTGTCTGACCTGCCTCTGTCAGACTCTCGATAAAGAAGCGATCCCGGCAATATATTGTTAAGAGACTTTTAGTTTCTTTATCAATGTGGATTCCACTGCAACACTTTATTGTATATCATTACAAATTACCCTGTATTTGCAATTAAAAACCACACAATGATTATGTTTGTAGCATTATACAAATAAATATGCATAATATATATTGTAACAAGATTAGTGCTTGGCTGTGCAGACTGCTACACCAACTTTTATTGTCCTCCCTCTTCTCTCACTCCATCCTTGTCTAACAGGTAGCTGAGTGGACCTGACTGTAAAGGTACTTATAGTGGTGCGGAGGGGAGCTTTCTTGGAAGAGAAGTTGCGCATCCAAGTAGTATATTCTGGGAATGGAGATTTATAGATTCTGACTGCTACCCCATATACACACGGTCGGTGATAGCCAGAGGATCTCCGGTCAGAGTTGAGGATAGAGAAGTGAGTGGACCCGCGTGTACAGGAGTAGAATAGTGTGCCCGGGAGGAGGCTAGCGTGTCCAGTGTGTGGGTCAGCGTGTCCAGCGAGTGGGTCGGCGTACCCGGGAGAGGATCAGCGAATACAGTACTTGCGTAGCACGGATCAACACATTGTGTCGCGCGCGGGGACAAGTGGCGACTCATGTGAAAGACACGGGTGACGTAGACATTTATTGTTATTGTGAACTGTGTTGATAGTGGACATTTTGTGACTGATTTATTAAATATTTGAATATTTATTATGTGTTTTATAGTAATTAATTTGTTTATTTAACTTAATTCTGTTTTATGTGTTCCTATTATTTTATTAGCTTAATATACTTAATTATTATTCGTATTATTTAATTCAGTGAAATTAGTTGTTAATTTTATTATATCAGTGTATGTGTTATTATATTTTAATAATCAAAACCTTGAATATTCCGTGGGCATTTTTAATCTTGTGTAATCAGCAGTGAACACCAATATCCTTAAAAGAAATCCTGTTTCACACGATGAAGTGATAACGGCTCACGGACCGTCTGGTTGCACGCGATCTCACCGTTCCAACATATTTTCAACATAAAATTACGTTTTTATAAAATATAATATAATATTTTTACATTGTTACGACCTCAAATGTAAAGAGTTGATTTCACACAATCCTAGTGTTAATTCTACAGTAAAGGGGTCTAGACGCCCCAAACCCATCAACCCTCGTAAGTTTAGAGTTTTTTCCTTGTATAATATTTACTGGACAAGCGCAGAGCCTGTTCGGAGCTGTACACAGGTGAATAGTCGAGCTGTATAGCCGCGCGCAGTCTGTTGTACAGGACTATGGAGCCGAGGTACGAGACAACGCCGCTAGGGGACACGGGCAGTCTCACGCGCAGGAGAGGATGCACACACCACGTGATCAGCCTCTCCAAGATGACGGCCAGCAGGTAGGCTAGCGGTGCGGGGACGTACCATCGCGTGCAGCGGCATCGCAACGAGGCGTCGTCGGCGGTAGCGGTGACGCGTGACGTGAAACGCAGGAGGTCGTCTATAGGGGTGTCATCCGTAACGAAGACTGGCAGGCCGGCCGCGCCGACAGGGTTGTCCAAAAGAGCGTCCTTGGCGCGTACGTGGGCCCACGCGGCGTTGCCTGCGAGAACAAACAAAACTCATTGAATTGCGTTGCATATAAGCAGGTCTGGCACTAGAGATGTGAGAGGGAAAATTTTCTATCTGGGAATTTTTTTAATTTAAATGTAAAAAAATCCGTCTTCTTCTGCAATGTATCTGAAACATTATCAAACTGCCGATAAATCGATAACAGCGATTCTAGTTCTCTTTATTTGCATTTAGTTTTTTATGACCTTCCCCCCTCCTTCCTCCTAGCCCCAGCTCACCAACAACAGACTATATGGTGGTTTTATGTAAGCTATATCATTTAATAGGCTGTAAGTGCTGACTTCCCTCACCTAATCTCTCCATCTACTTAATAGGCCGCAAGCCTTGATTGCAGAATATGTTATTATTTTAAATTTACCGGATTTATTTTTATCTTTAGCTACCATACATACACCTGAAAAACCGGGTGAGAGATAGACTTTTTTTTGTTTCTATTAAAACCAAGGAATTACACTAAAAGTTAAAACAAAAATGGGTGTATTTGCGAATTTGGGACATTTAAGTGCAAACTTTAAATACAGTAATTGGTTATTGCATTGTTGAACTGAAGAACTAGCAGATCTGATTCGAACACATTTCTGAACTTGAATAGAACACTGCCTTTTTTAAGACATAAAAGCCTTATAAGTTGGGTAGCTACAAATTACATGTAACCATCAAGCTAACTATTCCTGGTTACAATGTACCCTTCATCTACCCTTTACGGTAGAAAGCTGACCTTGTTTGGTTCCACTATGGTGTAGCTTATAAGATAGGCTCATAGTGCAGTCTGTCAAGGTAAGGCTGCTACCGTGCTTGGTTCCACTATAAGATAGAGCCATGGTGTAATCAGTCAAGGTAAGACTGCTGATATCCAGGGTAAACGGAGTGTTCTTCTCTCTGCCCCAGCGTGTAAGAGTGAACTAACCCACGTATGTGATCTGCTGTTTCCCTCCCGGCCCCGCGAACCGGACCAGACGACCGTTCTGCAGCCTCGCCATCTTGAGAAGGGGAGTGACCAGTCTGCAGTCTTGTTCTCCGTACAGCAGTGTCGGCCTCAGAGCTATTGTCCTCAGATATCCTCCTGCAGACACAGGAACATGCCATCTCCTTGAGTGCTATCATTGATCCAGACATCCCAATCCAAGGTTTGAGGCTTGTTTGAGCCATATTGAACCTACCTCGAGGCAGCGGTGTCTTGTCGGCTGCTAGGATGATCTGCTCCGCCCTGAGTTTGGAAGCGGGATATCCAGGGAATACCAGACTGTGTTCGCTAGAAGGAGGCAGTGCCTTGCTTTCGGTCTGGTTCACGATCAAGGAGAAACATCCTCCGAGATACGGTACCAAGGTCACCTCAGAGGTGCTGCAATACACCAGCCTCGGGATGTTCCGGTCGACACACATGGCCAAGATGTTTTCTGTGCCTGTCACACATACCAGGTTATTGATTCACATTTTCAGGCTGTTCTCTGAACCTGTCACAAATGCGAGAGTGATTCAGTGGTGGCTCGTGAGGGAGGACTCCAGGGCGCCGCCCCCGTGCAAAGTGGAGCAAAAGAAGTAGGCCTGACAAAATATTTTTTTTAAATTCATACCAATTTTCCCATATTTTCATTAAGTAATGAAAACATAAATGATTAACTATCTTCGTTACATAACTTCCCAAATTTATTGAGGAAATTAGTAAGACCATAACCACATCAACGAGAGACAACAAGCGCACCAACTAGTAAAATTATTACGGTAACATGTTCTCGCCATCACACAGTGTCTGTAACGCGACTAGTCGCACCGTACCAAGCTCTGAATGCATCATAGGGTGGTTGCCATAACAACCTGACGTCACTGTCTTTATCTATAAGCAAGCGTTTACTATGTCCTGTGGATTCTGCCAAGGATAATCCGTGATGCATGCAGTCAACCAACTTATCGCGCAGACATGCGATGAAGCCGCTGTTATACGCGGACCTCAGAATAGCTTGCGAGAGGGGTAGTTGTGTGGGTTCGAAATAATACGCAAGGTTACAAATTTTGGTTTAATAGAAATTGCTAAAAGATAATACACAATGTGATGTTAAACGAAATATAAAATAAATATAAGAGATTGGATGCTCGAGCTTGAGGAAGAACTGGCTTAACCCGTGGAAACTTAGACCGATGTAATTGACTGATACGGCTCACGACCCCCTACGGAACTCGAACTCGGGACCCTGTGCTCGATGGATGCCCTCTAAGTACAAGTATTACTGATGACCCGAAGATGTAGTCTGCTATGGTCCGGTGTCAGGCAGCGTAACTGCCTGCGATATTGATGAAATTGTGACAGCCCCAATGTCAACAAATAAAAGTATTTTATAGCTCACGATGGCCGCTTTCCTGGCCAACTAGAACAAACATTGCTATGAGTAGTCAGCATTCTCCTTTAACGTTTCTAGTTCGTTACAGTATATATGCTAAGCCAGTACTTTAGCACGCGTGTCTAAAAAAAGTTATGTAAATATATACAACCATCTAAACATTGGTCAACGGTTATGACACTATTATGTTTATTGTTACGCTAATCAATAAAATAAATTGCTAGAGCAAGCTGTTCTAATATAACGAATATATATATATATATATGTGTGTGTGTGTGTGTGTGTGTGTGTGTCTTTTGTGAATTTAAATGGAAATGCCACATTTTTCTCCATTCTCCAGACATGAGAGTGGCTTTAGAACATGTATCCGATATGAAAAAAAATACCTCGACCCTCATAAACGACGTGTAATTTTTGGTCCAGGATAGCACCAACAGCTTTCGCTTACAAAAGACGATATTCTGGAATGTTTTGAAAATATACGGACAGGCATTCTGAAAATATTTAACTCCGGAACGGTAACACTCGCTGCTTGGTTTGTTAACTAGCTCGAAAAGATCACTTTCTTGTTTTGGTTACATTTTTACTCATTGCCTCACGTTTATATATTATTTAAATAATTTACCAGTTCTGAAAACCGATCCAGTAAGAATTCATGCTGCTTTTGACGACTTCGAAAAGGCGATAATATAAATTAGAAATAAGCTAACCTCTTGTGTTTTATAGACAAAAGGAAAGAATTAAGATGTTCGCAGAAGAACCTACGCCTATAAAAAGGCGACAACCTAATGATGAGAATTTAAATTTATTGGCAAAGGAAGTTTGTGATATTGTTGTATTTCAAAACAAAAGATCTCTTTGTATTCAAAAACTGTGTGGAGTCTGAACATCTCAATGCACATAAAAAATTGTCTACCAGTGGATGATATCAAACAGTTTTTAAGTACATTTACAATGGTCGATAAATATTGTTTTATGACAGAGCCTGAAGTTTTTTACTCTAGGCCAGAAATAACAGAAGAAAATATGGAGAAGGTTAGATTTTTTACTCTAGGCCAGAAATAACAGAAGAAAATATGGAGAAGGTTAGATTTTTCTTTTAAGCGATAGACTTACTGATACACTAATTCTTATCTATATAGCATGTATAGTGCTCGATACATTGTTACTAACTTATTTATATATAATTTTGTTTATTTGTGTGTGTGTATTTAACGATGGACAGTCTTCGACTTCAAACAAAGTGCCAAGTGAGTTTTTATGCTTTTATAACTTTTATTAACTTATATACCTTATTTGACTATTTTTAAGAGAGCATCCTCCCTTGAGGTTTCCTCTCGAGCCTCCAACTAGAGGGTATTGTGGTAGAGCCAACAGCCAGGTGAAGGACTGGATATAGCCATGCAACGTGTTCTCTCTACCTGTGACATTGACACTGCTCAGTTGTTCCAAGTCTGGAGGGAAGTGGTAGCTGACCAGAGCCGCGCAGTGGATGACGCAGTCCACCCCTTGGAACGCCTGCTGCACCCTCCTGGGATCACACACGTCCCCCACGAACCAGCGGACAGGCTTCGTTTCCTTGTAGTCTGCAGCAGAACAAAAAAAAATGGGAGTGTCAAGGTTTTAAAAGGTTTCATGTCAACGAAAGACATTTTAAACAGCAACTATTATTTTATTGTTTATGACTTTAAGTGAACTTTCTGTCTGAACCGACTGATTATATAATTACAACACCTATCAGCTACCTTATAATTCTATAACAAACACCAGCCAGTCATTAATTCAACACTGATAAAGGGGAATCACACATTTCACCCTCAATGAATGTTTCAGCCATGCCGGGAATAGAAGTGCAAGTGTTATATTATAGTTATGTATCATACGTATTGGTTCTTCAGAAGTGTTCTATCAAAATCCCTCAGCATTATTTACATTAGATGATAACGTTGAGCTGTTACCCAAAAGCTTGAGGAATGGAACCAGGTCCAGTATTCTGATCTCTCGGACTCTCGGATCTCTCTCGTGAAGATGTTTGATGACGTGTTGACCCAGGAAACCACTCCCACCTGCACACAATAACCTCGTGCAATAAACTAGAAGTAGTCCCACCTGCACACAATAACCTCGTGCAATAAACTAGGAGTTTTCCCACCTGCACACAATAACCTCGTTCAATAAACTAGGAGTAGTCCCACCTGCACACAATAACTTCGTGCAATAAACTAGGAGTTTTCCCACCTGCACACAATAACCTCCCGCAATAAACTAGGAGTTTTCCCACCTGCACCCAATCACCTCGTGCAATAAACTAGGAGTAGTCCCACCTCCACACAATAACTTCGTGCAATAAACTAGGAGTAGTCCCACCTGCACCCACTCACCTCATGCAATAAACTAGGAGTATGTCCCACCTGCACACAATAACCTCGTGCAATAAACTAGGAGTAGTCCCACCTGCACACAATAACCTCGTGCAATAAACTAGGAGTATTCCCACCTGCACACAATCAGCTCATACAATCAACTAAACGTAGTCCCACCTGGACACAATCAGCTCATACAATCAACTATACCTAGTCCCACCTGCGCACACTTTGTTCTCGGTAATGTATTCTTGTGTTAAAGACTAGCTGTAGAATGTAACTCTTACATCAAAACCTACCTGTGACTAGGACGACCTCACCGTAAGAGGGCGGTGGTAATTCTCTGATTGCAACATTCGCTATTTCAGGAGCCATTCCTATACTCGTTTAACTTAACCTAAACAATAAACAACAAGATTAAACTTCGTGGATTTACGAGAACAATTCTTTTACTTCTCAGAGTTAATATTTTATACCAAATATGATAGTTTATTTTTACTTAACTCAAGGGAATAAATAATTATCGGTATGGATTTATTAAATATCTCATACCAAAAAAAAAATTAGTGATGAAATTACATCAGGATTTTAAATAGGAATATTTTATTTTTAGTTTTTGATGTAGTTTTACAATTTTAGAATAAGCTATATTTTTATTTAAACTAAAATTATAAATGTTAAGTTCTTGCAAGTTGGTGGAAACCCACATTGATAGGTGTATAGTTTATGTCGAACTCACTTTAATCTGATTTACCGGTGATGAGAACGTTAAGATTCGAATCCCAGTCGGGTGTCTTCAGGGTGGTTTTATAATGTGGCTTCTTACTGGCCCTACACGCAAATGCAGGTACATTTCCCCTAAGAGACTACCTTCCTAAGCTCTTGTCAATAAGTGTAATTGAAATTAATGGGCATAGGCCGAACGATTAAAGCTTCAAAACTACTAAAAGAATCCTAAAATAACTTTTAATTGTCTGTTTTTAAGACCCTAAGAACACATAAATAGAGGCCTATTTGTTTTTTGTTTTTTAAAAGGTTAGAGCTACAATCTGATTTAAATAGGAAGGAAATATGTTGACCTTTTAAAACAATTTTTATACAGCCTAATTATTTATGTCATGTGTTCTGCATCAAGCACTTCTCGTAGATATTATTAATATTCATTAAATAATACTTAAAAATAAAGGGAAATGGTGTCAATGTTGGCCGAAAAAAGTTTATATTTTCTAATAGGTCCTTTCTGAAAAACCACTATATTTCCCTATAGCCTTCACCTTAAGGTGGGGATGTTGGCGACGCGAGAAAATGCCAGTGTTCCTGCAGTTTGTATAGCAAAAATCTTTTTGTTCAAAATAAATAAAATATTGCTCCAGTAGCAACGTTTAGTTTAATTTTATTCACACGGTGATATCAACAGTTGTTGAGTATCTGTCATAAGCATAGCGGCATTAGATGAGAAACTGTTTATATGAAGAAAAAAAGTTGTCATTAAATACCAGGACATCCTTGGTAAAGATTCAACAACTGTTAAGATCATAATTTGAATAAAATTAAACTAAACGCTGCTAATGAAGCAATTTTTTATTTACTTTGGATAAAGAATTGTTTTTCTATAAAAACTGCAAAATCACTGGCATTTTCTCGGGTCCTCTTCCACCTCACCTTAATCATAGATTTGCGCAAAACGTCTTTTAAAATGAGCTAATTTTATATTTGTGCACTTTTTTCTTTAATGCATTCAACTCAAAATATAAGAATGTTTATGATATAAAGCCCTGTTGGTGTCTTTCAACTTCGTTTTGCAGTAAACCCTTGCGAAATTTCCGCTCCCCCACACCCCAAAAAAATTAATCTTTTGTTGAGTTGTTGAAATTAAATACTAAGCGAAGTGTATACACAAAATAGCAAAGAGAGTTTATTAATGTGAAGGTATTTACAATTTACAATACCTCTTTGTATACAATATTTGATGTCAAAATACAATCATCTTGAATTTAGATTTTTCTTTTAACTTAAATTTTAAACAAACATTGTGTTTTAACGTAAACTGAGTATGCTATGTCAGAAGTCGATAAAAAATCCTATCCACTGATACCTTATTCATATATTAGTTGAGAAAAAGTGATGTTGACAACAGAAATAGTATATAGGATCAATCGCTATTTAAATATTACGAAACAGCTGAATGTCTGCAAAGAGTCTAACCGCATAAACCGTTTGGTACTTACCCATGGAGTAGTACCGCCAGATTGTCAAGAGAATCAGAGGCTGCTCGAGTCCAAAAACCCCTACAGTTTATAAACCAACACTTTTACTCCAACATTCCCACCAGACCTTCGGGTAGTTTCCGTACCATAGCTCAACTTGTAGTGCTCTCACCTGAAGAAAGTGGTATGCAACGTTTGTCTGTGATAAACCTTGCAGAGCCAGCGGAATTCCGCGAGCAAAGCTTTCATTTCCAACAATCCTCCAAGTTTATTGTTAGTTTATAAATAGGAACACGGCGGGAAGGACAGAATATGACTGTTGCAAAAGTTACAATACTACTTACTATATAGTGGCTAGTAGCAGGGAAGACATGGAAAAAAGACAGGAAATCTTTTGTTGTCAAGGAAACAGGGAACTACCATGGAATTGAACTATAATAATACCTACTTCAGTGGCTGAATTGTCTAAGGCGTCACTCTCATACTAGACTAGACTTCCGATGACAGGAAGATCTGGGTTTGAATCCCGATCGGATGTACTGAGGTTTTTTTTTTCAAAATGGTTTTTCCACTCTTTCTCTCTTTGCGTGAATGCGGGTACATGTCCTCTAAATTCTAATCCCTAGCTCATTAGCTTGATTAGTACATATGCGTATAACCTGAATAGGTAGTAATATGCAGTGTTAAAAATATACCAGAAAATTTAAGACTTGTCTATAAAAAAACTATTAATTTCGCAACTAAACACTATAACAAGTGAGAGATTTTGTTTCTTGCGTGTTAACAAAATGCACTGCCTACAAAAGGCATTCTGCTGACATTATGAGAAAGTTTAAGAGCTTTTTAATTTATGCTACATTTACCCAGGGACACAAATAATACCTAAACCATTTAGTACTTTAGTAATAACCCATAAAAAAATATTGATGTTTAGTAGCCGTTAGCATTTTTTTTTCAAGAGTGTGTGATACGTGTAGTAAATGGTAAAAAAAACATGATTCAACAAGGACATCTAGAAAAAGGTTGATTGAGTCAGTAAAATTTGGAAAATGTTGATTGGAAAACCTGGAAAAGTCAGGGAATTTTATTAAAGAAGTTTTGTAGCCATCTTGTGCATGTAAATACTCTCAAGGAAACAGCTTTTTAAAAAATACATACTTGTTTTTATGCGTCCAACATTGATAACATTTTACTACATTTGTTTTTATCATCCTGTATTACTACCTCTTCAGTCTACGTATCTATTATATTATTATGGTTATTTTATAGGCACTGATAATATCCATTAAAAGTAACAGCGGCGGATCACATAACTTTGACATTTAAGTTACGTTTGTCAAATAGTGTCTAACGTACCCTGGTTTTGGTAGGAAGACCAGTATTTGGTACGATTTTTTTAGCACCGCGTCTTAGTATCCGTTGGGGTTATACGCCTATGTACTAATTAGACTAATAGGCTAGGGATTAGGAAATCTTTATTTAGAGGAAAACCACCGGCATTTGCGTGGAGGTAGAGTGGAAAACCACTTAGAAGGAAAAACCTGTTCACCCGACCGGGATCGAACTCCGATCTCACCCGTCTTCGGCAGTATAGTCCAACACTAGTGTAGCGCGTTAGATCACATGGCCACCGAAGCGGGTATTTGGTAGTTACTAAAGTTACTAAAGTTACTAAAACAACTTTAATATATTCATACACCAAGTCATGTTATCTGCTACTGTCACTCTTGATAGATATTATCAACACCTAAAAATAACAACAATAATATAGTATAATACTATCAGTGTTGATCACAAAATAATATGTTTGAATTTTCTAAACTGTTCTTCCAACCAAAATCAAACTTTACATTCTATACCTGAACTCACATTGTTTGTAGCTGCCTACATTTGATAGTTTCATTGTTGGTAAAACATAATAAAAACATTTTATCACCTAAAATAACCAAAATAAAAACTTGTACATTTTCTAAACCACTGGATCCCTAAGTGCGAACTCCAGGCCATAGGCCCACAACAGTTTTTATGTTTTTAAATAAATAAAGAGTAAAAAAATTCAATGTGGCATTTGAAAGAAGACCAATGTTACAATAAGTTTTAGAATTATATTAAAATACATTGCAAATTCCTGTTTTTGAACTTTAAGCTAATAATATATGGTTTTTTAAATAAAAAATAAACAAAGCTAAAGCCCCCAAATATTTGCATATAACATTTTCCCCGCCAACAATGTTTATTTTTAACGGTAGCACTTAAAAAAATTAATTCAATTGTGAACCCCTGTTTTAATATAACCTTCCTGCCACGACTTAAACCATAGCTATTGTTTTAGTCTAGAATATAAGCAGGGTTTGTAAACAGTTTTAAAACATGAAGAGTCTCTTCCTAGTCCACTGTTTGCATTCCTATTTTAAAAAGACACAACGATGGTTTGATACCACACGGATCAAATAACATTGTTTACAATGTGTCACAATCCCTGACGGAAGCATTTCTTCGTGCTAAATGAAAGTGTTTAGGATCAGAACTAAGACCAACACTTGTGCTTCCTTGGCGAAATTGTTTTAAAAAGTGTTGTGAAATGTCGAAGGGAAATTCTGAGTGGAGACCGAGTGAACGAAAATATACCGGGATTCAAACCAGGTCATGAGGACACTCAACTACCTATATCCTGATTTCTATAGGAAGTTTGTTCTGGAAGGCCTTATTTCGTACCAGAATCCTGCTGAATAATAGTTTTGGTAGGAAAAAAGACCTTACAGAACGGCAGTTCTAGAAGGCCTCTTAACTAACTCTAATGCGTTTAATCTGAACATAAAGTAAGACGCGGTGATAAACAAACTCCATGTCGTCAACCCGCAAACGAGCTTTACCGACCGAGTGGCCGCCGTATGTTAGCGAAGATAGTACCAACATTTGCGGATAGAGGGTATCATGTGGTCAGCACAACGAACCCTCCGGCTGTTAATCTCAGTTTTATAAACCGGAGCCGCTGCTTCTTTATTCGAGTAGCTCCTCATGGACCTCTGGATCTGTAACCAGGAACTCTGACCACTAGATCACAAAGGCGATCAGAAGGCCTTCTATCCTACCAAAGTACTGCTGTACAGTTGAATTTTGGTAAGAAATAAGGCCTTCCAGAACGGGCTTCCTACCAAAATCAGGGTAGGCCTATAATTTAATTTTTATCACCGCATCTTACTACCCGTTCGTGTTATACGCTTAAGTACTAATTACGCTAATGGGTTAGGAATTGAGAAGGTTGAATTTAGATGAAGTGAACCCGCATTTGCGTGGAGGGAGAGTGGAAAATCACTTAGGGAAAACCGCCCCATTTCACCTGACCGAGATTCGAACCTCGATATCCCCATCCTCAGCAATCTAGCTCAACGCAAAACTAGCGCGTTAGCAAACTACGCCACCAAGGCGGGTGGTAAGCCTATAGCTAGTTGATGTTGCTTGTGAGCGGAATAAAATGTCATGCTCCTACAGTCCGGTTTTCCCGAACACGGGGAGTTCGGGGTTCGAATCCAGGCCAGGTATACTGGGGGCGTAACCGCCCTTCCCCCAGATAGTCCCCAATATCAATCGAAGCAGATAAGGGTATATTTACGCTAAATTCTACCTTCGTTTTCCCCGAGACTACTGTTGTAAATACGCAGATATTCGGGATGGGTAGTAAGACGTGATGCAAAAATATATAAAAACCTATTTCGTTTTATAAACACATTTTATTTCTAGTAGTAACACCAAAGGTTGCTAAGCTAGTACTATGTTTTGAAATGATTGAATCTAGGATAGTCGGGAATCGAGCTCGTGTCCTTTGACTCCATGTGCCAAATCTCTACCATCGATGTGTCCTAGTTTGTGCCGTGTATACTGTTACTCTTCCAACACCGAGAAAGTTTATTCTGTGCGGTAGCCTATAGGGAAAGTGACGAATATAGCTCACACTTAAAGCTACAGGGCAATTTTATAGTTAGGAGGGTAGAAAACTTTATATATATATATATACTTTCATGTATTAATACATCAAGTCGTGTGATCTGCAGGTGTCACTTTTGATAGATATTATCAATAACTATAAAATAACAATAATAATAGCATAGAATTGTATCAATGTTTACCGCAAGAAAATATGTTTGTATTTTTTATAAGTTTCTTCCTAGTACACAAAATGGCATTTTAGAAACCCCCTTTCCCACAAAATTATCGGCATAGCCGTAGTGCTTTGTTAATTTTCATTAATATAATATTTAAACTATGCCTAAAGATTCCTCCTTCCTCATTGATTAAAAGTATTGCTCCTTTTCAAGGCAATTATTGTTTGCGTTAAGTTTAAATTCCCTGCATATGGCCGCAGCACAGGTCTTTAATACTAGCACGTTTTCCACACCACCATGATGCAAAGAGATAATATATTTTACGTACAACAAATTCCTCCTTGGTGTGAGCCCGCAAGCGAGTTATACCAACAAAGCTGCCACCATTGTTAGCGGCGAAAGTGCCAACATTTGCGGATATAGGGTGTCATGTGGTCAGCGCAACAAGCCCTCCTGTATAGGTATGTGGTATTGAAAGAAAAGTATCGATACTGTTTTCATTAAAAGTGTCGGAAGAAAAATATCGATAGCGTACTGGTATCGAAGGAAAAATATCGATAAAAGTAAGTATCTTTATCGAAAATTTAATCTGAAATTATTATTTTTTATCTAGCAATAACAATTTCAACTTTTGCATCATAGCTGTATTTTCATAATATTTATTTAAACACAGAATTATAATGGTTTTTAATTAGGGACGTGCGAGAACCATTTTTTCAATTCGAGACGATCTCAAGACGGAAATATACAAAAGTATCGAGACACGAGAACGAGAAGAGAAAACGTCCTTTAAAAGTACGAAAATATAAATTATGTTTATCAAAGTAAATGTATAGTTTATAGCAGTGGCGCAGGAACGTTTTTATTTGGGAGGGGGGGGG
>CABFWO010000285.1:266418-384150 GCA_902155825.1 Timema genevievae | reverse complement strand
GATATTGTGTAGAAGTGGCTACACGGTGCTAAGTTGAGGATATTGTGTAGAAGTGGCTACACGGTGCTAAGTTGAGGATATTGTGTGGCTGCACCTTTCATAGGGTAGAGAGAGGCAATTTTCATCCCGCGGCTGCGACTCACCACTCCACGTCTACGGTCGCAGACGCGTGACACGCCGAGGAAATCCTACCTTATATCAGCACACGGGAATTTCTATAAGCGAGTGCTAAAGAGCCTACCAATTTTGCTGGGAAAGGCTTTTTCACACACCTTCCAAGGGTTCTTTTACATGCCACAATCGACATGGGGGCTGATGGCTTTACGTCCTGAGAGTTGTGTGACGGAATTTTATAGCTCAATAAAAATTCGTCGACCCCGGCTGAGTTTTGAACCCACGAATCTCGGGTCCTTGGGCGAACACTTTAACTCAAGACCATCGGTGCCGGCTATCGAATATCTCAATGCGTAAGAAAATTGAGGAATAGTTTACCACTCACCCTATACAAAGAATGCTACTACATTTACCCTAAATTATCCCTACATTAACCCTAAACCATTTAGTGTAAATATATGGATAGCTTAAACGGGAAAGGAAAAAAGTGAAATATTCTCATTGCTATTATTATAAACAAAAGTATACGGCACAGTTTAAAAAACAAAACAAAAAAACACCGGGGCCAATTCAGTCCACTCGCGGTACCTAGCGGCCGTATTTTAAAACACTTTGACAGGTGCAACGTTCGTAGCAGTCCCGGTGGGGGCATAATGAACTATATTTACCGCAGCACCACACTAAAACAATAATATTATTGAAAACGGGAGTCAGTGAAAATAATAATTATTTTTATTGGTTTGTAGAACATTTCATTTGAAAGTAAGAATTGATTACTACAACTAAATCAAACTTGACGTTTGAACTCCTGATTTGTGAAAAATAAGGAGACTTAAATTCTAAAATTAACTAAATTATTTAACCCACGATGAAGTTTTCAACTTTTGAACAAACTAACAAAAGGCAACCAAACTTTCTATTATATACGTGTAACAATGTTACATTTTACATGAACATTTTGAAACCACTAGTTTGTTTACATTTACCAAAGTAATACATTTATACTGACGTGACAGTGATTAATGAAACTGAATTACTTTTTTTTTCTGTAAATGGGAGATCAATATACATGTTGACTTTATTTTTGTATAAACGTTTTTTAAAATATCAGTTTTTTTAACTCAATCCAATGATTGGGAGGCCCATATTCATTCCCTGAGCCAAAACTACAGTCCGATTTGGATAAGAAAGAACTTTTTTTGACAGTCATAAAAGTTACTAAAACAGTTTCAATATATTCATACGTCAAGTTATGTGATCGTCAACTGTCACTGTTAATAAATAATATCAATAGCTATGAAATTATATTATTATTATTATTATTTTAACATCACGTCTTACTAAAATCAATTCACCACCAGAGTTTACTTGGATGACAGCTCAAAAAGTCACTATAAATAATCCCTACACATCCCTACGCCAAAGGCTGACATGTATTTTTGGACAGCTGTAATGGAAACATATGATAATGTTTGAATGTGAGAGTTAAACACAGTAATTTGGGTTCATATGATACCTACAGGGGAGTTTAAAATTGCAATATTTGAGTTACTAAGTTGAAAGAAAAACACTAGAAACCGAATATTATTATCTGAAAGAAAAACACTTTAAACTGATTGGTATAAACTGAAAGAATGGTGCTACGACACAGTGGATAAAAATATTTTATTTAGTTAAATATTTCTAAATACAATAAAATAATCATAAAATAATTTATCATTATATAAAAAATTTTACAAGCATTTTCTCTTTTCCAAGTAAATACGATGCCTGTTTTAAAAAGTATTCATGTATGCACTATATTACACATCATAGATAACATTCCAAAACGAAGAATAAGTACTTTTAATTATATTTAAAATATTGTTTCGAATTAGGTAAAAAGAAATTGTTAAAAATAATTAAAATAGTGTGAGAAAACTTATGTTTACGTTATTTTAAATGTAAAATATAACATGTAATTAAAAAAACTTATCATGCATAACAAAACATTGTTCTTGTACAAGTGTTGGCAAACCAAAACCTAAACATACGATCTTTCAACTGTCATTCAGGTAAAAAGCTATGGTAAACATACTGTACGCGTTCGGGCTATACGTCATGTACTAATTACGCTAGTGGGGAAAACAATAATTAATTATTGAGAATTAAATCCAACACAAGGTTGCAAATGGTCGCAGTTTAACGTTGAATTTAAATAAATCTTTACATTAAAAGAAAAATGAATTCACTAAATCTTTAGATTAAAATAAAAATGAATTCAGTATTTCTTCTACATACATAAAGGCCAATTCTCACGTGTAATTTTTCATTGAATCATTGAAAATTAATACAAAATGAATGTCACTCATTTCATTAGACTGAATCATTATTTAAAGCTTTTATTAAAAGAGAAAAGGAGTTCTACTTTTTTTCATTTTTAATTATCATTATTGAAAAATGAAAACAAAATGAACAGTGAGAATACGTACAATAATTAATGAATTCATTTTTCTTTGAACGTAAATATTTATTTTAATCAAACGCTACACTGTGACCACCTGTAAACACTTGCAACCTTTTATTGGATTTAATCCTCAATTGCTTTCAAGTTTCTACTCGCGTTGACAAACCAGACAGCCTTTAACGAAATTTGTGGGGCTTATTTACAGACATTGTGTTGTAAGATTTCTCAAAAATTGTATTTAAGTGGCGCGACGAAAAAACTGACCAATTTTTGGATTCTTAGAGATAATTTCAATAAATGAAACGCTAGTTGGTCAGTCATATCATGATCATCATTATCAATAAAACATGTGAGAGAATTCTTCCTTTCATTTTCATTTTCATGAAAAATGAATCAGTGAAAATGATAGGGAGAACTGGCCTGATTCGGTCTAATGAAATGAGTGTTCTGGCGTTGATTTTGTATTCATTTTCAATGAATCGTTGAAAATGACACGCGAGAACTGGCCTTTAGGTGAGCACAGGGAAAGAGAAAGCAGGTTTTCTGCTTTCCGATTACCAGCGCTGTTCGGCGCTGACCTGCTTCAGCAGTGAAAATGTGTTTACACTTGGGACCGTTCATAGTGAAAGCAAGTTCGAACTTGTCAGTGCTGTTACCCGACACCGACAAGTTTACCGGAATTAACATTTAATTATATTTTTAGTTTTCGGCGCCGATATGTGTTCTTCAAGAGATATAGTAGATATTAAAAGTTTAATTATGTGTGTTATCCAGACGTCCTATATATTTATACTGCAAATACATATATATATTTATGTGTATGAGCGCTGTAGGCCTATATGTTAATTGATAAAACTCATTCAACTTTCATTTAAAACTTGTGAAAATAAACTGTCTTCCAGCTGACCCTTCCGTATTCTACCGCTTATTCCGTATTTTCGTTAATGAAATTAATGTTTGTGAAAATATATTTAATTCTTTAAGCTAAATTGGATGGTCTTTACGTAGGCTGCCTTTGTTCCTCTGATTAGATTCAAAATACACTTCATTTGGATGTTGCTCAAAGCCTTCTTTATCTAAAATGGTGTCGTGTATTGAAAAACTCTTTGTCTTGATTCAGATCATTAAAATATTATTTTCATCATAATCTTTCCTACCACGGTTTATTGGGTGTATAATGTATACAGTTTTGTCTTTTAAATTTTGGATGAACATTGTCAATAAGTAAAAACATCATGGATATCTTAACGGTGGAAATAGATAGTGGGTGACCTGGTGGGCTAGGAGTAAGGTGTCAGACTTCTGTGCTGAGCGTCCGGGGTTCAATCCTAGGTCCCGGCACAGATTTATCTGATTGCTAAACCCCTCCTTCACCTCTGACAAGACGTGTATTAATCACAACTTGTGAATGTGAGGAATGTCAGGCCTCCACCGTGGTTCGGATCCCACGTTTAATCACCCTACCATTGCACATTAGCGTAAGTGCGTATAACCCGAACGGGTAGTAAGACGCGGTGCTAGTAATAATAATAATAATAGATAGTGACTACTGGCAGGTTTTTAGGCTTTCATCTGCGTCCTTTGTGTACACTCACACGCGCTGGAAATCGTTAAGCAGGCCGCCTGCTTTCTTTCTGTACACACCAGTAAGGATGTGGATGGTTGAATTTAGAGGAAGTGTACACGCATTTGCGTGGAGAAAGTGGAAACCATTGAGGAAAAACCACCTTCAATACACCCGACCGGGACCGAACCACGATCTCCCAGTTATCGGCAGTCTAGTATATTGCGAGAGTAACGCCTTAGACCATGCGGCCACAAAAGTGCTACAAACGTTATTATGCTTATTAATTTACGAGGTAAAACGATCATTAGAGTTATTAACTTGCAAATTCAAGCTTTACACAGAGAAAGGTTGGGACAACAATGAAATTTAAATCAATGTGTCAATTAACAGGACAATAAACTTGCAAATTCAAGCGTAACAAAGAAAGAGAGGTTAGAACAACAATGAAAACAGGTAAATGGTATATTTAGAATGTTCAGTAAATAACAATTCACGGTCTTGAGGTCCAATGAACAATCTTGTAGCCAACATATGCTAGAAGGGGACTGTGTAGAAATTATACCAATGAAAGACTCACCTGAAGAATGTTGCTTTATTAAATGAGAAGTCAGCTCATTGTAATCCAGTTTTCTTAAGGCTCTTTTCTAAATTAATATTTACCCCCTAACTCAACCTTCCACACGACTAAACCATTAAAATTAGGACATGGAATACACTTCAACCTAACTCAAATGAGCAGACATGGAGACTCCTTCCATTCATGCTGGCAAGCAAAGAGCGGGGAGGGGGGACGGACTGCCTGTCCAATCAGGAGAAAGGAAGGCCTCTCGTTGGAGAGGTAGTAGAAAAAGAATGACAATTCAAACTTCACAACAACACAGTAAACAACAAAGTACCTTTGGACTCAAATAAAACAAACACTAAAAACAATAATAATCATAATAAAAAATTTACAACCAAGATTGAATAATATGTTAAGTTTATTTACCACATAGATGTTCTAACTGCTGAAGATTTATTGAAATTTGCATATTGGGAATTACTATTTCTCTATAATATGATTTATTCTAAAACTGAGTAGGAGAGATTTTGTCACTTCCGTACTGTTTGACCATCACACGTCCATTATTTTTGATGGCTTGACCACGAAAGTTACTCTTTAATGAGTCGCAAAGTCTCCTGATACCTTCGCGACTTTAGAAGAAGGGCCATCCCGTTTTGTCGATCCCCCTTGTTAATAAAAAATCGGCCAAGGTCGCTTTCACTTCATTTAAAAATAACTGCACTTTATTTTCGGGGGAAATCTTGAAATCGGTCAGCACAATTGCTAGTTTTTACCCTGGTTCAAGAAAGTGAGAAAAAGTGAAGCTTAATATGTCTTTTAAATTGTGATACGTAAATTCTGACAATGTTAACATGAAATACGAGCATGTTATGTTTCACGTTTTAACACACGGGATATTGGACCCGCATCGGTGGCCACGTGGTCTAAACGTCAAGCTCAGTCTTGTTTTACAATGGTGTGTGGTGACCTGGTGGTCTAGGGGTAAGGTCCCGGCACAGATTTATCTGATTGCCAAACCCTTCCTTCACCTCTGACAAGACGTGTATTAATCACAACTTGTAAATGTGTGGNGCACAGATTTATCTGATTGCCAAACCCTTCCTTCACCTCTGACAAGACGTGTATTAATCACAACTTGTAAATGTGTGGAATGCCAGGCCTCCAACGTGGTTCGGATTCTACGTTAAATTGTAGGTCCTCCATTTCATCTCACTATCACCCTACAATTACACATTTGCGTAAGTGAGTATAACCCGAATGGGTAGTAAGACGCGGTGCTAATAATAATAATAATAATAATAATAATAATAATAATAATAATAATAATAATAATAATAATAATAATAATAATAATAATACAGTGGTGTGGAGATCAGCGTTCGAATCCCAATCCAGTGTATTTCGGGCGTTATTTCACCTATGTTGTTTTACACTCTGCCTACACAAAGATTCGGGTACATTTTCTCATAATTTTACCTTCCCCATCCTTATCCCATTAGTGTGAATAACATATATCCATACAAGCCGAACGGGTATTAAGACGCGGCGAAAAAAAAAATTAACTGAGTTTCAACCCTAAAAGATATGGAAAAAGAGGGTGGGGTAACAGCGTTGCAGCATCTACTTGAAGACAGTAATTAAAAGGGGGAAATGTTGTCAGAAGATAAACAAGAGACCTCGCAGGGAGAACTACTCATCCAGTCAAACACGCTGGCACTGAGATTACTCTGTTTTTGTTTGTGCGCATTGTCTTACTGCCCGTTCAAGCTGTACGCATATCTAAACCATTGAGATAGGGGTAAGTAGGATCAAATTGAGATAAAATCTACTAGCATTTGCTCAGAGGAAGATAGGGAAGCCGTTTAAGAAAAAAATTAACTCAGTACATCCAATCGGGATTCTAATACTGATCTTTCCATCATTTGTGGTCCAGTCTATTGCGAGCGTGACGCCTTAGGCCAATGGCTGTCAAACTGTGGTAAGCAGGCCCGTTTTAAGAAAATGTGAAGCCCGGACCAAAAAAAAGTTGAGGCCCCCCTTTGTACGGCAGTTTTTCAGTTTTAGCATGAAGCCGTTATATTGATACGTATTCTGTACTTATGTTACTTAATAATTTCTCATGTTTTATGGAATATTGATCAATCCATTAAATGACTGTACTTTATTAAATGCAAACAATCGAGCCAATTAAGTTAGCAAAAGTAAATTCCTCTTTGCACCATTGCACCGTTAGTTGTCTGTAGACCGACTGTGGTAGCACAATGGTGGCGTATTCTAATGTACTGCAGCCCATTACACGAATTACGTAAATCTTAAATTACATAAAGTTAGGATTTTCAGGAATCTGAATATTTGATGCGAAATTTAGAATAATAACTGTAGATAAATTTAATAGTTTTTAGAGAAAATATGACTCCCTGGAATGTGAGGCCCGGGGAAATTTCCCCCTTTGCCCCCTTCTAGACGTGGCCCTGGTAATAAACGTACCCAGAGGGGTACGCACACGACTTTCAGGGGGTACTCGGGCAGCTTTTAGGGGGGAATAGACAAAATAGCAAGACGTAGCGAAGAATTTTAGAGGCGACTGAGGGAAATTTTCCCCTTTGATTACCCGACGTTTGTCATTTGACCTGTCATTTAGGAACATTCTACTGTGGGGGGTACATTAGACTTTTAGTAATGGCCAAGGGGTTCAATCTAAAAAATAAAGTTTGAGAACCATTGCCTTAGACCACTCTACCCCCGAATATACGATAACTACAAGACTCATAATTAATGTTTCCTATTTTATTTTATTTTAAATGTAAAAAAAACAAACTTTGAGACTTTAATTGCACAGTAATAAAATAGTAATTGTCGTACCCAGCATTTTATTCACCTAAATATTACACCATCATTATTAATATGTACAGGTCATCCATCATGGTTTACACCCTCTCTCCTTCCCTATAACCGCTCAGAGACAAACCCTGTCCTGAACGGACCGAAGGGTTGTTAACAAACACAATGATGGCTGTCATTAAATCGTCCCCCTCGACTCCAATATCGCTGTTAGCGTCCTCTTTGCATCTAGCCGTGAATTTACTATGTGAGATCATATCACAAGGGGAGGAGGTGGAACAAAGTACTTCCCAGACCCCCTCCCCCAACCAAGGGTCGATACAGCGGAAGATTCTATCCTCAGTGAGGACGTAAGGAACAGAGGAGTACTTTAGGGAATAGATCTCCACGGCGTCAGACCGCCAGTGAGAAATACCGACCAAACATCTGTGGTCCTGTGATGTAGTGATCAGTGCACCTGACTACGAACTTAGGGGTCCCGGGTTCGATTCCCGACTGGTACCTTGGGTATTTTTTATTTTAAGGAAAATTATCCCTATGGCTACCAGGGGCTGTTAATTTAGGCTTAAGTTAGGTTTAAAACTCCCTTTGGCTTTACAATTTCATAATCACCATCATCACTTCACCTCATTGCGGGTAGGACGTGTTGACATAGTTGTACCCTGGGCAACGCTCTGTGACACCAGAGCGACAAATAGCCTTTATACAGGTAACCAAACTGGATGTCATGTCCCTCCCGGCGAAAATACAGCCAACATTAGCAGATAGAGGTTGTCATGTGATCAGCACAACGAAACCTCCGGCCGTCAATCTCAATTTTCTATGATTGATAAATTACGGCTTTGAGGAATACTATTAATGGTAACATCTAAGGTTTTGGTAGCCACGTGGTCTAAGACGTCACTATTGTGACGGACTGGACTGCCGAGGATAGGGAGATCAGGGTTCGAATCCCGGTCATGTGTGTCGAGGATATTTTTTTTCCTAAATGATTTTCCACCCTCCCTCCTTGCAAATGCGTGTACACTTCTTCTACATTATATAAATAAATCACCTTTGACACATTAGTGCATGGATATAAACCGAACGGGTAGTAAGACGCTGTGATAAAAACAACTATAATTATAATCTTTGTTTTTGCATTATTGGTGATCTATAAATAGTCTGGTGACCTGGCGGTCTAGGGGTAAGCTGTCAGACTTCTGTGCTGGGGGTCCGGGGTTCAATCCTCGGTCACGGCACAGATTTATCTGATTGCCAAACCCTTCCTTCACCTCTGACAAGACCTGTATTAATCACAACTTGTGAATGTGAGGAATGCCAGGCCTCCACCGTGGTTCGGATCCCACGTTAAACTGTAGGTCCTCCATTTCATCTCACAATCACCCTACCATTACACATTAGCGTAAGTGCGTATAACCCGAACGGGTAGTAAGACGCGGTGCTAATAGTATAAATAGTCCCCAAATTCTCACAGCCACCTCCCCCCATAGGGGGCCCTCAAGGCACTAGATGATGCCCTGGTACCACTTTTTGAGAAGCACTGGTGTTGAGGCTCAAGACGTTGGCCAACACGCTCTGGGAGGCTCTGGTTTATGCCCCGTTAAGGACGGAATGTCAATGAAGATAAGAGTTAGAATGATATGTTTTAAGTTTTAATTTGAGATGTTTATTAAAATTTTGTCTTGTTTCCAATCTACTAATCAATTAGCTACTTAAAACTCATGACGTAGCAGCTCCACTAATACAACATCAAAACGTTCATAAATAAGTTTAATAATTATTAATATTGATTTGGATATTTAAATGTAGGCAAAACAATACTTTGTTTTAATGTATTGTACGTATTTATTCTCTTTCAATACGATTTTGTAAGTTTATCGATAAAAACAACTATTCTTGGTTTATAATAATTATATGTTTCAATTCGGACTTGCTTGTCTCATAGCTTACGTTAGTTCAGAAAGTTATTTTTTTTTTCAAACAATTACTTAAGCCTATCTGTAAGGACTTTGTCTACCTGTGACGTCACGACAGGTCCCATGTTAATGAATTAACGTTTTATTCAGCGAGTTTGAAATATATGACGCTGAAACAAAAACCATAAATTCTTAAATAATTCCAAAAATAGTCCTACAGTATCACAACATTATTATTTTGTATCTTGAAGTAGTTTTTTGTAAGCGTATTTTTAAAAATAAATCATCTACATCTTAGGCTATTTGATGGCTTAAATAGCAAAGCTATTATATTTGATAGTTAATGGTTTTAGCCGTACCTAAATATCATATTATTTAAAATGTAAAATAAAATCTGGACACAGGAATCGAACCCGTAATTTAAAGAATATGGTATTTAGATGCGGCTACAACCGTAATTCTCAAATGTAATAAATTTGCGACCTAATCGATCATGATGTTTGCTCCTTGGATAGCTCAGTGGATAGAGCATTGGCATACTAAGCCATAGGTCCCGGGTTCAAATCCAGTGTGTCATTTTTCAATTTAAAGAATGAGGCTATTTGGCTTAGTCTCTAAAATGGCCTTGCTACCACGATGAAGATAAAAAAAGTTTTATGGCATCATATTATGTCTATCTAGAATAGTAAACAAGAAAAAAAGGTAATTTTAAACAGCAAATCAATGTTTTCAAGGCTCAAATAGTTTAGTAGTGATTGTGTAAACTCGTCATAGGAAGAGGGGAAATGTTATCAGTAGATAAACAAGAGACCTCGCAGGGAGAACTACTCATTTTCTTCCCTCTCTTTCTATTTCCTACATTGGTGTCGAAGTGTGATAGTGCTTCGGTACGTCAACTCAAGATGCAACCTGCTTCACTATTTTGTTCACTGTTTGCTTAAAAATCTTCAAGTCGGCAATGTCGTTAATATATTTAGATGGTAATATTATTTATTCCCTACAGTGTATTAGTTTTCCATACACTTTAATTTTAATACAATCTTATTCAATTAGGAAGAAAGTTCTCTTTTCTTACTTTACGCTCTGAGATGTTTCATTTGAGACACTTCAATAGTCCACGTTGCTAATGCTACTAAATATCTTACAGGACGTCGATCCACAGCTGTGGTTTGGTCTAGTGGGCAGCGTCGTGCCAGTTCTATTAGCGTCCTCGTACCTTTACACTTGGCTGTCGTTGATTTTGACTTTCTCTGACAGTTGACAGAATCCGCCTCCCAAATACGTTTGTTCGCCTCTTGGGTCAGTGATGGGAGTCGAGCTCACTTGATTAGACCATACAAAGCATGTGTGTAAGTTGGATTAATTCTGGACGCTTTTATTTTTTTCATCTAGAGAAAGAAAATATTGTTTACGTGGAAAAAAAAAAGTTTGCCCGATTATGATGGGGGAATCTTGAACCGGAATCTGTTTGGCAAGTAGCTGTAAAATAATTGAGTTCATTTAATCCTCTTTAATGTCTCAGGAAGTAGAAACCCGGCCTCATAAGTCAGATTAAGGCACACCGGTAGGCACGAAGACTAAACGTCAAGTTCGTCTTGGTCTGGTTTGCCAATGATTGGAAGGTCAGAGGTATGAATCCAGCCGCGTGTTTTGAGGGTGATTTTTCCCCCTAGATGGTTTATCATTCTTCATCTATGCAAATGCGGGTACATTACCACTAGACCCTACCTTACTCATTCCTGCCTTCTTAGTGTAAGTACGTAAGCTCTGATAAGTTATAGGAGGCCCACTTTCGACCACCAACATTGATTTAAAGTCATTCAAATTTGGCATTTTATAAATTTGTTTTATTTTATTTATTAATTTATAAAGCGTATTTAAAAAGTAATCAAACGCTTCCAATAATATTTGTTTATGCATTTATGTATAATTTATCTTCATATGTTTGGTTAAACAGATTAAGAATGTAAATATAACTGAAGGGTACAGGGGAAAAGGGGGAAAGTTCAATTTTAACTCAAATTGAGTTAGTGCTGCCATCTGTTAGAGTTATACAATCATGAGACCTTTCTAATGCAACTTAGGTTATAGTTAAAAGAGTTCTCTGTCTTTTTTTTTATAGCTATCTGTTCAGCTTATACGCCCATGCACTAGTTACGCTAATGATTTAATAATGAGAAGGGTTGAATTTTAAGGACGTGTATCCACATTTACGTAGAGGTAGAGTGAAAAAACATTTAAGAAAACCAAACTTAGTGCATCTGACTAGGATCAATCCCCGAAGTCCACATCACCGGCAGTATAAACTATTGTAAGAGTGACGCCTTAGACAATGCGATCATTGAAGCATGTTGTCATATCTAGATTATTTTAAAAAAGTATTTTCTGGATTCCTTATGAGGTTTGAGATATAAAAGTTGGTGTCCTGGAAAGTATGTTTAATATTACTTTCCCTTTTTCCCCTTGTACCCTTTCAACTGTAACATTTTACCTGCTTCGCTAACCGAATGATCTAGGGCGTCAATCTCACATTAGATTAGACTACCAATGACAGGGAGATTGGGGTTCAAATCCAGGTCGTTTTTACTGAGGGTGGTTTTCCCTTAAATGATTTTCAACTCTCTTTTTTTCTCCTTTTCTCTTTCAACGCAAATGCAATACACTGCCTCTAAATTCAACCTTCCTCATCCCTCGGCCTTTAGCGAGATTAGTAAGCCTACATAGGCGCATAGCCTGAACGGGTAGTAAGACTCGATGCAAAAAAAAAATTGTTACATTTTTATTTCCGCTAGTGGTGCAAAACGATTATAAGACTGTAGATATCCCGCACGAGCTATGCAAAACTAGCTTGATTCCCGTTCTTCGCACGGGATATTTTTTCTAAGGCATTATTAGAACAAACTTATCGGATTATTACCCTCTAAACGCTTAAAAAGAGATTATAAAGCAATATTGTTGATTAGGGTAGTTATTCCAAGTTCACAGTTGTATAATAATGTCGTTGAACTTGAAGTAAACGACGAGTCACATGCTTGTACGTGAACCGAGCGCCGGCGTCTGGGAGAATGGCCGCGCTATCAGCTGATCACAGCTAGACAGGTCTCTCCCAACCCCCTCCACATACCGCCCCGGGCCGGGCCCTCTCACTCACACAGACACTACAAACATCACAGAATTCAGTAAACTATAAACTACACACTTTTACCGTCTCTTGGATTTGGATATTAAAACGTAATTACATATTTTAATTAATTTTCTGTATTCATTTTTTTTTCACCCCTTAGAATATGGGGTTGAAAGTAATTGCTATATTTTTCCAAAGGCATTTTTTTTAATGATAATCATTTTCTCGCAGCTAGTTGTTATTATTGTTATTAGCACCGCGTCTTACTACCCGTTCGGGTTATACGCACTTACGCTAATGTGTAATGGTAGGGTGATTGTGATGGTGGAGGCCTGGCATTCCTCACATTCACAAGTTGTGATTAATACACGTCTTGTCAGAGGTGAAGGAAGGGTTTGGCAATCAGACGCAGCTAGTTAGAGTAAATCAAGCCTTAATATCTTATTTTATAAAACTAATTTTTGTGAGGTATCAAATGAGTCTCCTCACATTTTACTATATGTCATACGTACTTGATTTTAGATGGGACTTACATCTGACGATAGAATAGTGAGGATCAAATGTCCCATGGATATAGCTGATTCAGAAAATTTCTTGGCAGCTGCAGCTTTATGAAAGGTATGTAACACAAATTAAAAAAGTAAAATTATTATTTATATTCAGCTGCTCGATTTTTTTGTAAATGATGAGGTTTCAATTTGTGTTTGTAACCTGACATTTCTGTATCCTTTTTCTAAAAAAAAAAATTGGGCTCTGTGAGCTTGTGGACTACAAGCAGATCCTGAAAAAAAAAAACCTACCATTTTTAAGTACAGGGTCAGCTACACATCACAAAGCGCAGATTTCTGTTACTTTATGGTTTACGCAAAAAAAATTGCTGGTGTAGAGAAAAGTGAGTGTGATGATGACTTTTGTCATCAAAAAATGTGTGAAAGGCTTGTTAAATAATACATTATTCGAAGATTTGGTCTTAGGGTAAAGTTCTCGCTTCAATAATCGATGTGCGTGTCTTCAATCCCAGCCAAGGTTGACGGATTTTTCTTGAGCTAAAAAAATCCGGAGCACAACTTCTTTCGGAGGGGAAGTAAAGCCCATGTCAATTGTGGTATGTATGAGATCCATGGAAAGTATTTGAAAATACCTTGCCGACAAAATTGGTAGGCTCTTTCACGATAGTTCGTAGAAATTCAGTGCTAAAGACAACGTAAAAACCACACTTTCAGTTCAGAAAATGTTTTTTTAAAACATTGTGTGTTCTACCACAGATAGTACGGGCATCACTAACCATCCGAAGGTCTAATTGCATTCACAACTCCGAATGGATTGGAAGCGAATCAAATCAACTTTCGGGTTGATGACTGAAGAAAATAAAAAAGCATTCTTCGGGTTTGGAGGAAATAAATAATAAATTAGTATGTATCAATACTATTTTCTATTTTTGTGCTAATTAAATGTTAACAAAAAAATATTTACAAGGAAATCCTATTGCCTGAAATATTGTCGATTCCAAATAAAGATTCCAGCTGGCAAAATAATATATCAGAGAAAAAATTACTTGTAAAACCACGCATGTCAATAATGAAATAGTTTGAAGCCATTTCTTTTCCGAAAAGTTAAAACTTCAAAGCTTATTGTAATATAAATATTGTTTGTATATTAATTAAATAGGATATATTTATGATAATTTTAACTATACAACAGCGTAAAACCCGAACGGATAATAAGACGCGGTGCTGTAGTTTTAATTTTTAACTATATATATTTGAATACTTGATTTGTTCAGTATTAACTTAATAGCTTATTTATTTTTGTGTGGACTTAAGTGTTAACTTTTTCATAAAAAGTTATACCCTAGTGTTTTTCTTTATTATAAGGATGCTTTTCTTTATAAATACAACATACTAGTTACTCACGGGAACCTGTTCGTGTGTAGCTGTGGTTTTTTTAGCACCACGTCTTACTACCCGTTTGGGTTATATGCTTAAGTACTAATTACACTAATGGATTAGGAATTGGGAAGGTTGAATTTAGAGGAAGTGAACCCACACTTGGGTTAAGGGAGAGTGGAAAATCATTTAGGAAAAACCACCCCCAGCTCACCCGACCAAGATTCGAACCTCGATCTCCCTGTCCTCGGTAGTCTGGCTCAACACGAAAATAGCGCGTTAGCAACTACGCTACCAAGGTGGGTAGCTGTGACATTGGCCTTGATACTTTTTCTTACAAAAAACTTTAATAAATATTATTAATTAAAATGAATGTAACTAGCATTGTAATAGCTAATAACCTATTAATATAAATAGTATTTAAAATCATTTTGAGTAAAAACACTTTTGCTAATAATTATTTCACACAGACACCTACTTAACGTTAGATCTGGTAATAAAAAGGATTACCAAAATTATTCCCGTAGCCGTTTAACAAGTTTTTGCTGAAAGTAATTTAAATTGTTTACGTTTTTAGCCAGAACAATAAGGTAGCTCATTTCTATTTGAGACTAAGCAAAGGAAAGAAAAAGCTATTTGCATTTACCGCACTAGTTCCATCAATTAAAATGGTTGGAATTAAATCATTGTCCGCCAAAAATTTGTTTTTGAATTATTCTAATTATTAAATCCATTTTTATTTTTAACGTGTATTCATAAATAAATTATGAATATCAATTATTATATATAAATAACTTATTATAAATACAGGAAAGCTGAAATTCTGCTGGTAGATAAATGTTCCTGTAACAATGCATAATATTACATTTCACTTACCTATAGAGCTTAGGCAAATATGGTTTCCGTTTGTTATTCTTAATCTCAATTTGTTTCCATACACCTTGGCTGAGAGCTGTTTGAGTACAAAGATTATATTGTAGTTTATGGATTGCTATTATTTATTTTGGATTGACATAGTTTGTTTGGTAATGTACAGTACAAGGAAGCGTTAAAAAAAAAGCTGGCAGGCTCAGATTGAACGTCATAATTTGATAGTTTACACGCATTTTACTGATACGAAAAATTAATAGAATTGATAATTCTACTTGATGAGAGCAACGGAGACACGTAAATTAATTGTTATTACCAGCAAATAGTACTGTACATGCTTTATATTTCAATTTTGCTTCACTGTGCCATTGAATACTTGGCCATATCAATTTGAAATAAAATCTTAATCTAGATCATCTGGAACGTTTAAGAATGCGAAAAATTATTTAAATTTCAAGCTAATTAAATTGGATGTTTTTATTGGAGGAAGGGACATTACTATTTTAAGCTTTGTTCCAAGTGTCATGAGTTCAAGTTTCTCATTCTAATTTTAAATGTGGGCAATGTCCACATAAAACTAATTTATATCAGGGTCTAGGTAAATTTTTCGAAAACAAGTTATTCGAAAATCAATTTATCGAAATCAATTCACCGAATACAAAATCATCGAAAGTAATTTTGTCGAAAGTCAATTTTTCCAACCATCAATTTTCCGAACAATATGTTTGTCGAAACCACATTTTTCGAATATCAATTGCCCGAAAATCAATTTCCCGAAGGGAATTTACCGAAAATCAATTGTTCGACAGTCAAATAATCGAAAATGAATTTTTCGAACAATTTATTTTTTGAAGAATCAATTTTGCGAATTGCAAATTAATTTTTTTTAGAAAATCAATTTAGTGAACTGCGAGTTTTCCGGAAGCTATTTTATCGAGGACTGGGAATCACCTACCCCTATCCTCAACCCCCTATAGTGAGGATTACCCCTAACCTAACCTAACCTAACCTAAGCTAAGCTAGAATTTTATTATACTTCGAACTTATCGTTCGAAAAATTTATTTTCGAAAACCTTCTTTTTGAAACACTTATTTTGAAAAACAGATTTGAGGTAAATTCATTTTCGAAAAAGAAGTTTTCGAAAAATTTCTTGTTCGAAGAATTTCTAGATCGAAAAATTGGTTTTCGAAAAACTGCATTTCGAATAATTTATTTCCGAAAAAAATTATTTCGAAAAATTTATTTTCTCTTAATTGATTTTCGAAAACGATGTTTTCGAAAAACTATTAGTTCGAAAAATTGCTGTATTGAAAAGTTGGTTTTCGAAAAATTAAACTTCGACTAATTAAATTTCGAAAAACTGATTTTCGAACAATTGCTATTCGGTAAACTCGCCGGCTACTCGAAACGACAAGCCGTGTATAGTAGTGTGAAGAGGAATGAGATTGGTGTCTAAAGAACGAAGAGAGAACTCGGTACTGGTCGGCCAGCCTCGGCTATATTCGTGTTTTATATTACCGCCTACCGCTTACGCCCAGTACTCGCAAAAAATGTGATTTTATGTTTGTACTCATCTAAATTGTCCTCTTAAGGGAAATGTTTGTACAGCATTGATCTATATCTATCATTTTAGACTCAAATAGTCAATATTTACTTATTTTATTGGTCAAAATTTATAAATGAGGAATTTAATAGCAATGCAATAACCATTAGATGTGCAAGCTCTAATAAAAGGTCGAAAATTTTAACCGGAGGTCAAAATTTTAATATGAAGTGTTGACCCTTTTGGACCCAATATCAATATTTTTTATTGGTCCAAATATACAAATGAGAACTTTAATTCTTTAAAAATAAAATTATAAAATTTAAAACTGGGAATCAAAATATGTTTTACTTAAGTATAACGCAATTTTTGCTTGAGTTTGCAAGTGTATCTTATTTGTTTTAACATATATTACGAGTTTTGAGTAAATACCTCCATTTTTAAACAATGGAGCGAGAAAGTCCGTGCGGAGATCCATACCATTTATTTTAATTCAAAGTCCAAAGGATATCTTTAAAAAAATCGGGATATCCAAAATTCGTATCAACTATTTTCATGAGTATCTAGGCAGCTGGTACACAATAAATCAATAACCTCAAAATATGCTACATATAACCAACCACACACACATTCTACATATGCTATATAAAACATTCATATATAATAAATAAAAACATAAAAAACAAGACAAATTCAAACAAAAAATATAAAACTTGGAAAAATTAGCAGACGAAAATTGCAGGATTAAATCGCAATTGATGAAAGCCGAGACAAAACATCCCTTATTTTAAACAACCCGCTCGCTGCTGGTTCACACTTCCCCGCTTTCTCATTTACTAAGTGTCATTAGGCTAACTCCAGCTTTATTTGACATTCTCGGCATATGGGGTGGTTTTATAAAGATCGTTTTGTTGGATTTGAAATGAATACAAACTTGAAAAAATATTTCCTTCTAAAATTTGAATTAAATGTTGTTTTTTTTTACCATTGATAGAAATTTCGTGAAGAATCATGGTGGATTTGAACCAACCAATGTTGAACTAGCCGAATCCGACTGTACAAATGATTAACGGCAATTAGAGATTAAAATTAAGTACAATTTTCACATCATCGATTCTCAAAGGAAGAGGTGTATATTTGAATAGGCTTTGATTCTAATATTCGAGTATTAACATAATTATATTGTCAACAGTAAACCATACGTTAGTGACACATTCAACCACAAAGCGCTATAATCGAGACACGATTGTGAGAACAGAACTGAAATCATTGTTATCGCTTTTATTGAAAATCGTTTTATAATGTTTTCTGGTGTAAACGTCATTGGGATAAATTTAAATTGGGCTAATCTCGATTGAAATGGTTCACTTTAAATATCTAGAATTAGTTTTACAGAAAATAGTATTTAAATATTTTCCAAAATGGAAAGTTTTTCGAGAAAAATTAAGGGAAATTTTTCCATTTCACATCTCTACATTTTTAGTTGGAAGATGTTTTGTCTGAAGCAACTTTGCCATGAGTGTATGTTTTAAAGGAACCATTATTTTCAACTAACACAGTTCATATATTTTTTTAAAAGGTTGGCCAGTGTGTGTGGAACATTTGTGTTCACTTATTTACACGTTTCATCCCCCTCATCCCAAAATAAAGGGATAGTAACCCTTACACTTCCTTTATTTATTTATATTTAGTATTTACCCGGGTCACGAAACGGAGCAAAGGAAACAAGAAAAAGATAAAAATAAACGAGTGATAGAGAATGATATTTCAGTTCTCCAGTTCTATCACGTATGGTGGGAAGGAGGAAGGAAGGGGGTAGTTGTTTCCTCGATACATACTAGAACGCAAGTTTATCTACACTCCGATTTTTAGAAGAAGAAAGGTACTTTTAAAAAATAATATAAACTTTTTTGGGGGTTAAAATTTGTAACATTTTACTATATATCTAATATATCCCGATAGATTGAGTGTATTATATTCCAGTTAATCATGTGGTATGGTCTAAATCGCTTCGATGGCCACGTGGTCTAACGCGCTACTATCGCAGTAGACTAGACCCCCGATGACGGATAGATAGTGTTTCGATCGCGTTCGAGTGTACTGAGGCTGGTTTGTCCAAAACGGTTTTCCACTCTCCCTCCACGCTAATGCAGGTACATTTCCCTTAAATAAAACCTTCCTAATCCATAAAACCACTAGCGTAATTAGTATATATGCTAAGCGTATAACTCGAACGGGTAGTAAGACTCAAAGGGGAAGGTAGAACTTTTACAAATTGTGTACAATATGCGTGCAGTGTTTTATCTGATCTAATCTGTTTGTCTTTTGACTGCTTGGCATGCGTGACCCTATTGATTTAGGGCCATAGACGTATCAAATACTGTACATTCATGGATAAAAGGTGCCCAGATATTATGCTTGATCCCCTACCCTGACCTTAAATATTATATCTGCTCACGTCTATGCTTGAAAAGCCCCGTCCCTTTTGTGGCAATAGTTTTCATGTATCATTAGCTAGCCCTGGCCTTAAGGTGGGAATGGAAAGAAACGTGAAAAAATGTCAGTGTTTTTGCAGTTTTTAGAACAAAACTTTTTTTTTGTCCAAAATAAATAAAAAAAACATCTCCAGTAGAAACAAAAAGTTTAATTTCCTTCACATGGTGATATCAACAATATAATATCTGTCATGAGCATAGCGGCATTAGACGAGAAATGTTTTAAATGAAGAGAAAAAAGCTTTCAATACATTCCAGGACACCCTTGACAGATATTCAACAACTGTTGATATCACCAGGTGAAGAAAATTAAACTCTTATGTTTCTATTGGATACATTTTTAATTTATTATGAACAAAAAAAGTTTTGCTATAAGAATTGCAAAAACACTGGCCTTTTTCGCGTCTCTTACACTCCCACCTTAAGGTACCTGTTTATGACCACCATAACGTAAGCTCACCAATGAACCTTATACTAAGACTACTCCATACATTCCCTAACTTGACACACAACTTCCTTCAAATACATTTTCTCATCATCCTCCCATCGACGTCTCGACCTACCAAGCGGCCTTGTATTTTCAGGTTTCCCAACTAAAATGTTGTGTACACGCCTCTCATCGCCAATACGTGTCACATGACTTCACCCTGCATGACTTGATTATCCTAAATATGTTTGAGGGTGCATAAAACCCATGAATTTCCTCATTATGTAACATTCTCCATGTTCCCGTTTCCCCCTCTCTGATATGCGCAAATATCTTTCTCACCCTTTTGTTCTCAAAAACTCTCAATACATTCTTTTGGTTGGTCACATCCGTAAATAACCGGTGGTATCATAGTTTTGTACATTCTCATTAATATTGCGAGACAGAAGAAGAGACGGAGACAAGGCAGTAGGCCTAACGTCAGTTGGTCTAAAGTCATATGGCCTAAAGTAAGTTGTACTAAAGTGATTTGACCTAAAAATTTAGAACAAAAATCAATTAGTCAGTTATCCTAAAGTCAGTTGGCTTGAAAGTCATTTGGTCTAAAGTCAAATGGCCTAGAATTCAGTTGGCCTTAAAGTCATTTGGTCTAAAGTCAGTTGGCCTAAGGTCAGCTGGCCTAAAGTGTTTTGGTCTAAAAGTCAGTTAGCCTAAATGTCACTTAACCTAAAGTCAGTAAGCCTGAAGTCAGTTGGGCTAAAATTCATTTGGTCTATAGTCAGTTGGCTTGAAAGTCAATTGGCCTAAAAGTCAGTTGGCCTAAAGTAATTTGGCCTACACTTTAGGCCTACTGACTTTAGGCCTACTGACGGATACCGGAGAGACAACAAATTACCAATTGAATAATAGCAAGCAATGCCTGAATTAATTTTGTGTTTTGATCTCTTGAATCTCAGTATAGATGTACTGTTTATCAGAATAAACTGATAGTTTACTAATATTATTGAAATTAAGGACTTTGAACAAAAAATTTCTATGATTTTCTCAGACTATGGTCAAAACACTACACAAGATTTACTTATTGTCACTTCTGTTGAAAGGTAGATTAGTTGAATACTGGTTAACTTATTTTACAAATTAGCATCCTTTACTTGTTAATTACTCATTATTTATCAGTTAGGAAGTTTGGGAGTTTGACATATTTGATACATATTCACGTGAATAGTCAAAAGAAAATCAATTAAGATATTTGTTTTATTTTTATATCTGTATCTTTACGTCTACGAGTGGAAGAGTCAGAAATAAATGAAAATTATTTCAATTCCAGTTAACTGCTCTTTCTCTCATCTTTATAAGTAACTAGGAACACTCAAATATATATTTTTATTAATGATTTTATTCTATTTCTACCTTCGTCAAAAAAACTTTGTTCAAAGTTGATTTAACAAACCAGTTCAAACTTTTTTTTTCAAAGAGTGAAAAAAAAAGACACACAGAAACAAAATGGATTATTATTATTTTTTTCCTGAAAGAAAATTGTGGAAGAATATTTACTGAAAGGTAAAAAAAGGCTGTCAGAAATATTTTCAAGAAATATAAAAAAGAAATAATTGAAAATAATCATGTGTGAGTCATCAAAAACAAAAATCTGCTTTCACTGGAAAAGTCAAAATCATGATTTTGACGCTAGCCCTAAGATGAGGGACAATTTACTGACGAAAGATTTTTGAAAATTAGAAATATTTCTGAAATTGATCTAGCGAATTATTTCAAAATAGGTATGGAGGGGCGGGGGGGCGGTCTATCACATAATAAATAATGTTTTTCCTAATAAAAAATATTTTTTTCAGCAACGCGTTTCACTACCCGTTCGGTCTATACGCTTATGTACTAATTACGCTAACGATTTTAGGGATGGACAAGGTTTTATTTAGAGTACATGTAGCCACGTTCGCGTTGAGGGAAAGTGGAAAACAATGTTGGAAAAACCACCCTTAATACACCCGACCGCGATTCTAACCTCAATCTTCCCGTCATCGGCAGTCTAGGCTACTGTGAAAGTAGCGCGTTAGACCACGCGGCCATTGTAGCGGGCTGGAAACAATAAATTTCAGGTTAGTTTAGTGATTACATAACTAAGCTATAAGTGCACATCACTCACGTTGTGTAGAGTGTATATCAGCCTCTCTACGGACTATAAAGATATCAACATTTTGACAATAATCCACCCCTAATGGTAAAAATGTATTACCGGAGATTATTCCATTGCTTATGACGGGAGTGTAGTAAAGGGCGGGGTAAATAAGAGATTTCGTGTTTAAAACACCCCTTTGCAGCTATGGCGGGAAGGAATAGGGGGGAGGGGGGGAGCCGGGAGCTCTATGGACTTAATGTTCAGGACGGGAACCACGGGGCATGAAAAAAAAAAAGTATCCAATTATATTTTATACACTTTTTTACTTTCTCATTTGGAGAAATTATTGTGCTCGTGAAAATGTTTATACCCTGAGATTATGAAGAGTTTTATGTGCCCCCAAACTAAAAAAAAAATGACTTACAATTCCGTATATTCCAAAATCTGTCTCTGTGTACCCGAAGGCTAAGACCGAAACTTTTGATGAATTTCGTTTCGAGCCTGATATTTAAATGTTTTTGGTCATACCTTCACGTCTTTTCCTAAAGTAACTTTAGCGATTTTGTTTAAATTAAATATCTTGGGAGTTGTTTCATTACAAAAAACACTTTTTATTAGTTTTTGGAGGAAAATCGACTTAAAAGTAGTTTACTTATAACTGATTTTTTAAATTTCTGGAATGTTCCGATAAGGTTCCATTAATTATGTTAAAAATTAGTTTCTAATTAGTGTTTTATGACATTCTGGATCACATTGTCGGTGAATCAGTTTGATATTTAGTTTAAAGCTTCAGAAAATTATTAAGATAAAAACAAGGGATGCTAAGAAGGAGGAAAAGGGAGTTTGAGGTTTACCAAATCTTTTTTTTTAAATATATTTTGACTAGACCCGATAGCTACTTTATTGTTTGGATTAAATAGCCATTACGGTTGTAGCCGCATCTAAATATCTATCATGTTCTCTAAATTGAAAAATGATACCTGGACACAGGAATTGAACCGGGGACCTTTGGCTCTGTACGCCAATTCTCTTACCACTAAGCTATACAGGAATCGTCCCGTACCCAGGGTCCTTCTTCACTAATATTTTAAGGCAGAATCTGTGATGGACCTAATTGTACTATTGGCAGCTTAAAGCCCTCCAAAGTCAAAGATGGCTACGTTATCTGATATCTCGTGATCTTAATTGATCACTCATTTGTAGAGGACGATTTTCGTACTTCCATCACAGATTCTGCCTTAAAATATGAGTGAAGAAAGACCCTGGGCACGGGACGACTTCTGGATAGCTCAGTGGTAAGAAAAGCATTGGTGTACTGAGCCAAAGGTCCCGGATTTGATTCCCGTGTCCAGGTGTAATTTTTCAATTTAGAGAATATACTTCACTGTTTATTTTATCTGTACTATACGGAATAAAATTGGGGTGCAACTTTTAAGTCTCGCCTATGGCCCATGAAAGCCTTGTATTGGCCCTTACGGAAGGACAAACCTTTTATTACCCCAATGTAGCACTGACTCCTGGAGGCAGCTTATTTTGAGAACCAAGCTCTCAGTAACCACAAGACGTGGGTAATGATTTACGGGAGAGTAACCTGGAGGCAGCTCATCTTGAGAACCAGGCTCTAAGTAACCACAAGACGTGGGTAATGATTTAAGGGAGAGTAACCTGGAGGCAGCTCATCTTGAGAACCAGGCTCTAAGTAAATACAAGACGTGGGTAATGATTTAAGGGAGAGTAACCTGGAGGCAGCTCATCTTGAGAACCATGCTCACAGCCAATACAGACCTGGGTAATAATCTAAGGTGAGTATTACCTGGAGGCAGCTCATCTTGAGAACCATGCTCACAGCCACTACAGACCTGGGTAATAGACTAAGGTGAGTGTTACCTGGAGGCAGCTCATCTTGAGAACCATGCTCGCAGCCACTAAAGGACCTGGGTAATAATCTAAGGTGAGTATTACCTGGAGGCAGCTCATCTTGAGAACCATGCTCGCAGCCACTAAAGGACCTGGGTAATAATCTAAGGTGAGTATTACCTGGAGGCAGCTCATCTTGAGAACCATGCTCGCAGCCACTAAAGGACCTGGGTAATAATCTAAGGTGAGTATTACCTGGAGGCAGCTCATCTTGAGAACCATGCTCGCAGCCACTAAAGGACCTGGGTAATAATCTAAGGTGAGTATTACCTGGAGGCAGCTCATCTTGAGAACCATGCTCGCAGCCACTAAAGGACCTGGGTAATAATCTAAGGTGAGTATTACCTGGAGGCAGCTCATCTTGAGAACCATGCTCGCAGCCACTAAAGGACCTGGGTAATAATCTAAGGTGAGTATTACCTGGAGGCAGCTCATCTTGAGAACCATGCTCGCAGCCACTAAAGGACCTGGGTAATAATCTAAGGTGAGTGTTACCTGGAGGCAGCTCATCTTGAGAACCATGCTCGCAGCCACTAAAGGACCTGGGTAATAATCTAAGGTGAGTATTACCTGGAGGCAGCTCATCTTGAGAACCATGCTCGCAGCCACTAAAGGACCTGGGTAATAATCTAAGGTGAGTGTTACCTGGAGGCAGCTCATCTTGAGAACCATGCTCGCAGCCACTAAAGGACCTGGGTAATAATCTAAGGTGAGTATTACCTGGAGGCAGCTCATCTTGAGAACCATGCTCGCAGCCACTAAAGGACCTGGGTAATAATCTAAGGTGAGTGTTACCTGGAGGCAGCTCATCTTGAGAACCATGCTCGCAGCCACTAAAGGACCTGGGTAATAATCTAAGGTGAGTATTACCTGGAGGCAGCTCATCTTGAGAACCATGCTCGCAGCCACTAAAGGACCTGGGTAATAATCTAAGGTGAGTATTACCTGGAGGCAGCTCATCTTGAGAACCATGCTCGCAGCCACTACAGACCTAGGTAATAATCTAAGTGAGTGTTACCTGGGGGTAGCTCATCTTGAGAACCATGCTCGCAGCCACTAAAGTACCTGGGTAATAATCTAAGGTGAGTATTACCTGGAGGCAGCTCATCTTGAGAACCATACTCGCAGCCACTAAAGGACCTGAGTAATAATCTAAGTGAGTGTTACCTGGAGGTAGCTCATCTTGAGAACCATGCTCGCAGCCACTAAAGGACCTGGGTAATAATCTAAGGTGAGTATTACCTGGAGGCAGCTCATCTTGAGAACCATGCTCACAGCCACTACAGACCTGGGTAATAGACTAAGGTGAGTATTACCTGGAGGCAGCTCATCTTGAGAACCATGCTCGCAGCCACTAAAGGACCTGGGTAATAATCTAAGTGAGTATTACCTGGAGGCAGCTCATCTTGAGAACCATACTCGCAGCCACTAAAGGACCTGAGTAATAATCTAAGTGAGTGTTACCTGGAGGCAGCTCATATTGAGAACCATGCTCGCAGCCACTAAAGGACCTGGGTAATAATCTAAGGTGAGTATTACCTGGAGGCAGCTCATCTTGAGAACCATGCTCACAGCCACTACAGACCTGGGTAATAGACTAAGGTGAGTATTACCTGGAGGCAGCTCATCTTGAGAACCATGCTCGCAGCCACTAAAGGACCTGGGTAATAATCTAAGTGAGTATTACCTGGAGGCAGCTCATCTTGAGAACCATACTCGCAGCCACTAAAGGACCTGAGTAATAATCTAAGTGAGTGTTACCTGGAGGCAGCTCATATTGAGAACCATGCTCACAGCCACTAAAGGACCTGGGTAATCTAAGTGAGTGTTACCTGGAGGCAGCTCGTCCTCGCTCAGGCCGCAGCACTCGGTGTAGGCGTAGTGGGGTTCGTGCTCCGGTGCTGTCACAGGAGAGATCTTAGTGTAGTGGACCAGCGACCTGGACTGCTGCAGCCTGTGTTGCTCCATGCTCGGCCATGGAGGGCCCCTTCCTCCCAGGGGGTGACGGTTCGAATCCCTGCTAGGCCCTCACTATGCCCCTCGCGCGCACACACTTGCACGCACACACACTATGCCCGCCCGCCCGCCCGCGTGATACTGAAAGCGATCCACCGCCGCCCGCCCGCCCGAAATGCAGGCGCATCCCCTTCCCCTCCCCTTTCCACACCCCTCCTAGCGTCACACCGCCTCCTTCTAGCACCGCTTCCCCTCTCCCCCCTTTCCCAAGCTTCTTCCGGCCGGCGACGCTAACCTGGGTCACCGCATGGTGTATGCGTCGAGGTAATCACACTTTTTTTTTATTTACATCGACTCTTTGCTTTGTTTACTTTACTCCCCGTGTTCGTCTAACTTAAATGAGGCTTGCGTGTCTGACTTTGATAAGTCGGAGCTTAGCGCTCCCCGACACGGACTACGACAGTCAACTTGCATCGTTTTAAAATGGAAAGCTAACTGCCTCGAGTTTTACGATACCCGCCTGTTGAATTATTTGTTAGTTTTTCACGTCTGGGATCAAAGATTAAGGTGGGGTTGTAGGGGACGCGAGTTAAGAGCAGTGTTTTTTGTGTTGTTTTTTTTAGTTTTTATTACCAAACTTTTTTTATTAGGTCAAAATAAATAATATATGGTTCCAGTAGAAACATAGAGTTTAATTTTCTTCCCATAGCGATATCAATATTTCTTGAATATCTGTTAAGAGTGTCCTGGAATTTAACGAAAAATTTTCTCTTTATTTAAAATGTTTGTCATCTAATGCCGCAATTTTCATGACAGATATTCAACCACTGTTGAAGTCACCGCGTGAAGAAACTGAAACTCTTTATGTTACTACTGGATAAATATTTTATTTATTTAAACCAGTGGTTCCCCAACGGTTTCAGCTGACTCCCCCCTCCCACTCTCCTTGGTAGATCATCAAATTTCCACGCCATCCCCCACCATTTATTTGTTAAGAACGTTATAAAAATTTCTGTTAAAAAACTGCTTTCTAGTCAGTTATTTATTTTGTACGCAAAGGCTTCACCCTCGCGATAGACTGGACTGCCGATGACGGTGATATCGGGGTTCGGATCCCGGTCAAATGTACTGAGTTTTTTTCTAAATGGTTTCTCCCAATCTTCTTCCACGCAGATAGGGTAGTTTTTCTTTAAATTCAGCTTACCTCAACCCCAACTAAATAGTGTAATTAGTAGGTACGTATGCGTATAGCCCGAACGGTAGTAAGATGCAGTGCTAAAAAATAACTTCTACTAGGTTGGTCCACTTGCCATCGGAATGAAGGAGGGTTGAAATCCTAAAACCAGGTAGTCGAACCGGATCCAGAACTATAACCAAAATTAACATTTATTTTTAAGGAACCAGAACTGGCTCAGGAAACATGAAAATAAATTGCTCAAGAACCAGAACCGGAATCGTTACATATTTTTATGTAAATAAAGGTTTATTATCAGATCTTAAAGGCTCTAAATTTCATATATATTTTTATATTTGGATGTTATGCCCTTCTTTCTTTAAGATCATTTTATTTTAATAGTTCATTTATTTGAGGTATCTGACGAGCACTTTTTGAAGCGACTGATTATATCAGCATACGACGTATAACTACCTTAAATCTAGAACAAACACAACACCTAGACACCCCCTCCCCCAGCCATCAATTTATCCATCCCTATAAATCGGGAAATACACATTTCACCAATGATACATTTTTCGGCCATGCCAGGAATCGAGCCCGGGACCAATAGAGCAATAAGTAGACAGACACGCTACCAACTGAACTAAGGGGTCGAACTTAGTTTCATTTTGAAATAAACATAATCTAATTTCCTTTTTTCGGGATTCTTTGTCGAGCTATTTTTTAGTTTTTTAATTTTTTTTATATAAATAACTTTTATTTGCTGTAATATATATATATATATATAAATTATAACAAAATAATGGTAGTTTTACTATTGAATATGAAAATAACAGAACAGGAACCAGAACCGGAACCTAATATAAGAACTGAAAATAACCGGAATATTTATTTTTCTGACCGGAATCAGAACTGGAAACTATTTAAAGAACTGAAATAACAGGAATATTTATTTTTCTAACCAGAACCTAGTATTGGAACTGAAAAGAAAAGGAATATTTATTTTTCTAACAGGAACCAGAACCGGAACCTAATATAAAAACTTAAAAGAACAGGAATATTTATTTTTCTAACAGGAACCAGAACCGGAACCTAATATAAAAACTGAAAATAACAGGAATATTTATTTTTCTAACAGGAACCAGAACTGTAACCTTAAGATATTTATTTGAAGAACCGGAACCGTTAAATATTTCGGTTTGACTCCATGCCTAAAACATCCCACCCTCGGTATAGACTGGCTAGGAGTTGAACAGAGGCCTCCAGACCCCAGAGTGAAGTTTTACTTACGCCTACATTAACTGTTGTTGGTTACAACGTTGTTCCATCGATGAATCCTCTTCTTACCAATCTCAATGGATCCTTATAAAACATGACCTTTGTTACAACATTCCTGTGCTCGTGGTTTTTTGTAATCATACAACCCCCGTACCCCCTCATCGCTACAGAAAGAATAAATCAGAATAGCCCAACCATGAAAGAGTAAGATGACACGTTCTTGGAAATATGTCAAATGTGTGTGCCTCAGCCTTTGGCCCCGTGGTCCTTGGTTCGATATCTTGTCTTGTCCTCTTTACTCCGCTGTTACCTCTCTCCTAACCCTCCCCAAACCCTCCGCCCACCCTTCAATTCAGTAATACAAAATGGGATATTAGACTGCCAAGAAATGTTCACAATTTTATTTATAAACTCACTTATTTTTTTCTAGGTCTTTGCTTCTTACTACCCATTTGGATACATCCACATATTTACAATTGACCTTGTCTGATATCTTAGTTCAATCGGTAGCGTGTCTGCCCACCGAATTAAGGATCCCGGGTTCAAATCCCGGCATGGCCGAAAAATGTATAGTTGGTGAAATGTGGGCTTCCTCTTTCACAGTGATGAATTAACGACCGTAGGTAAGAGTGTAGTGTCTGCTATATATCTAAGTTACTTTATGAGTCTTCTGCTGATATAATCAGTCGGTTCAGAAAGTGCGTGTTAAATACCTCAAATAATAATACAATGGGCTTCTCTGATAAGGACAAGAAAGGGAGAGTTTAGTTTATATGTAGCCGCATTTTTCTGGATGGAAAAGTAGGAAACCATTAAAGGTAGATTATGTATTTAGAATATTATTATTTATTCTATTTTATTCCACCGCGCTTTATTGCACGTTGGACCCGCCTCGGTGGCGTAGTTAGCTAACGCGCTGGTTTCGTGTTGAGCTAAACTGCCGAGGACGGGAAGATCGAGGTTCGAATCTCTCTAGGGTGAACTGGGGGTGTTTTTTTCTAAATGATTTTCCCACTCTCCCTCCACGCAAATGCTGGTTCGCTTCCTCTATATTTAATCTTACCAATTCCTAACCCATTAATGTAATTAGTACTTAGGACATGTGTACAGAGGCAACAAATTGTCTAAACACGTTTTGGTCTCTACCTTTCTGGCTAGCAACTGCAAAGCAACAGATGAACGAAAAATAAGTCGTCGCAATGTTGTGTCGCTCCAAAGCTCTTTTTAAACTGCTGAAACACAGTTTTGTCGTGTCGTTGCCTGTGTACACACTTACATTCAAACTTATTGAACACATTGTTACGACAACAAAGTGTTTAGACATTTTGTCGACTGTGTACACATAGCCTAAGCGTATAGCCCGAATGGGTAGTAAGACGTGGTGTTAATAATAATAATAATTATTATTATTATTAACACCACGTCTTATTATATTATTATTATAATTATTATAATATATTATTATTATGTTATTATATTATTATTATAATATAATATATTATTATAATATATTATAATTATTATTATATTATTATAATTATTATTATTATTATTGCCCGTTCGGGCTATACGATTTGTACTACACTCTACAGCAATAATATAAGTCAACATATCAATGGCAAAATAAGTTTTCATTCAGACACAACATATTTAGGAAATTTATTAAATATATCCTTAAAAAAAAGCCTCGGATTAAAACTTATACTGTGGCATAGCCACATAAACAAGATGCGTCTAGTTTTGTCAAAGTATACAACATAGTCCTTGTAACGCCATGGAGCAAACAACATAGTCTCTGTAACGCCATGGAGCATACAACATAGTTCCTGTAACGCCATGGAGCATACAACAGTCTCTGTAACGCCATGGAGCATACAACATAGTTTCTGTAACGCCATGGAGCATACAACATAGTCATAGTTCCTGTAACGCCATGGAGCATACAACATAGTCACTGTAACGCCATGGAGCATACAACATAGTCACTGTAACGCCATGGAGCATACAACATAGTCTCTGTAACGCCATGGAGCATACAACATAGTCTCTGTAACGCCATGGAGCATACAACATAGTCCCTGTAACGCCATGGAGGATACAACATAGTCCCTTTAACACCATGGAGCATACAAGCTTTGTGAAAATATTCCAAAAATTAGAAAAATCCTAGATGCAGGATTCAAGATGGTGGATGCAAAGTACAAATTGAGTCCTAGAGAGCTGAAATTTGGTATTGACACTATGAAGGATATTATTATATTACTTCACGAGAAATCCGAAATTGCGTCTGCCGGAGTAAGGTCTAACGCCTAGTAATTTATATATATGTACATATTATGTTTATAATAAGCATTTTATTAGCTTATATCGATAGATTGCCTATTTGACCAAAAAAGTCACTAAGAATCTGATCAAAAAGTATGAATAAAAACCAGAACATATTTTACATAGCTCAAATTTAAAATATCCACACAAATGACAATAATCCACGTGGGTTTGAATCCCCGCCTTACCTAAGTTGAATACTGTATCCATACACACAACACACAACACACATCGTAAGGTCAGCATGTTGTCTGGGTCATAAGCTCCCTGTGTATATATAAGACTTTTAGTGGTCATATCTCAATGCGCATGCACGCGTTGTCCTCCCCTGTTCAATGAACACCCCGTTCCCTTGGTGAGGGAGGCAATGTCACCGCAGTCATGGTGGAGGGAGGGTGGAAGGGCAGTCCCTACGGATAGGCTACTTGTTTATCGAGAAGGCTTAACGTGCACTTTCTAGACACAAATTTGCATCAGTATAATGCTGGGAAGGTATCTTTACAACAAAATACTAAAACCCTTTTCCAAAAGGACACTCAATTTGATTCTCGGCGAATGTCAAAACATTATCATTGCTTTTGTTTGTTTGTTTTTCACTTAATCGATAACTTAAGATTCTTGGGTCTTGTTGGGGCGTTGGTCCTAAAATAAAGTTAGGATATCAGCTACGGGCATTAATTGTAGAGCTAAAATCAACACTGGTACAAGGAATCTATAGTAATGTTGAATCCAAATAAAAAATAGACTATTATTTGAAATTGAGGTTGGAATCGAAACAAGGTGCCTCATATTAGCAGCTGGCCCATTCTACTACTTGGTGCCTGGGAAGGGTTGAATAGCTTAAATCTAATGGCAACTACTAATTCTCATAGGAAGAGCCTTTGTCAGCTAGAATAGCTACTATATCTACTTTCACGTATTCATACGTCAAGCCATGTGGCTTACAGCTGCTCCTTTTGTGAACTATTTTCAAAAATACGTATATTTAAAATCGCGTCTTACCACCCGCTCGGGTTATACGCATATGTAGACCTACTAGTTACGCTATGGTGTTAGGGATGAGGTATGATGAATTAAGAGGATGTGTTCCCGTATTTGCATCTGGGAGAGTAGAAAAAAACTTTTTAATTGGGAAAACACTCAGTACACCCCAGCGGGATTTGAATGCATTCCTGTTTACCTTTAGATTCGACCACCGAAGCAGGTTTGATAAATATTATTAATACCTATAAAATAACAATAATAATATAGTAACATGCTACCAAAGTTGACCGCAAGAGAAATGTGTTTTTTCTAAATAGCTCTCACAACCAATATCCTACCGTGCCTTCAAGTGTGTCTTTACCGTCAAAGTAAATGGCATTACATACATACATACATACATACATACATACATACATACATACATACATACATACATACATACATACATACATACATACATTATGTGGTAGACGCGGTAGTGCTTATAGCTCTAAACACAAGTCCACACTCAGCCCATCCTCCCTAACTTTCTCCACACTTCCATATCTTTGCTTACTCCCTTCGCTTCAACAACATCCATACACCGAGTCATAAATGGTCTCTTATTCTTAAAACTGTTAATGTTTCTCTTTTTCACACACTCGTTACCACATTTAGCCACGTCTTACATGTCCTATCTCTTCCTTTTGATCCACACACTCTACCTTCATATATTTACTTCGTCACTCGATCCACACACATCCTCTCAACATGCCCAAATTTACGTAAAATGGCTCTTTCCCATTAACTTATTGTATTCCCTTTCAAACCGCACTCCTTCAGCACCATTGATTACCGACTCTGCCCATACAAGTTTGTCCACATACATTTATTTAGATATCTCATTCCAACAGCATTCAACTTATTCTTGCGTTTCTCCTGACAAACCCACGCTTCACATCCATATAACAATGTTGGCGTTAGCACACTCTTGTATCGTGCCATCTTTGCCTTCTTGTATCGTGCCATCTTTGCCTCTTTCGATACTACCTCATTCTTTGAAATAGTCCACATACATCCAACTACTCTCCGAGATGCATTCACCCATCTGTCGATATCCCCATCCATCCTTCTATTTTTACTTTAAATAAAGTTCCTTGACAAATAGAAACTTCGAAGGTGCGTTCCCACAGGTGTCCATTGTGCGCCTTGCGACTGGATCAGTCGTGAATTACCTAGTGGGAACGAGTGGTCAAGAAGCCTTCGATCTTTCACGACTTATATTGGCGGTGGTCTTATATTATCTGGTGGGCCGGAAAACTTACTACTCTCTTCAGTAGTGGGCAGTCATCTGAACGTAAACCGTTCCCGTGGTGTAGTGTTCCGTGCATCTGGCTACGAGCCTAGTGGTCACTAGTTCTATACCCGTCTGGTACCTTGGGTATTTTTACCGAAAGGGGAATCATCCCAATGGTCACCAGAGTTTGGTTAGTTAGGTTTAAGTGTTCCATTGGTCCCACACTCTCATACTCACTATCACCATCATCTCTTCTTATCAGGACATGGAAAGGATGTAAGATTAGTACACTCGAGCGTCCCCTGAGCAACGGTATATTAGTACTGGTTAATCTTTCCACAAACTTAGCTACAATTGGGAACCAAGGCGCTCACTATTATATATCTGAGTGTAGTCCAGGTCGAGGTGTGTTCGTTGTGACAAAGTGCAACCGCGTCTGACAAAATACACGGTGGGGACTGATCCACGACCACGACCGGTCAATAAATACAGTCAAATACTCGGTCCTACAATTGACTCCATAAGAACCCAGCTTAACGCAGTCTTTGTCATTAGAGAGTGTAACACTAGAGAGCAAATAGAACAAATCGAGCGATTCCATCTCTCTGACACGCGATGTATCGGAGGGATGGTTTCAGCGGACAAAGAAAAGTTTGATTGGATTCTCTAATCTGTGTATCTGCCAGACCCTCGTCTTTTGGTCGAACGCTCCAAGGATTCTTTTAGGCCAGACGAGCAGTAAATGTCACCGGAATAACGTTACCGACTGAGCTAAGGTGTCGGAAACTTTTTACTTTCACGTGACCCCTTCAGAGATATCAAGTATTGTAATAGTAAAAAAAAAACCTCAAGATTTAAGTAAATGTTGACGTTTCATGACCCCTTTAACCCAAAAAAGCTGTTGTTTTCGTGATGTCATCTATTTGTGTCTATATCTTGGCCTAGAGACCGAATTATTTTTACCAATCACCAGCTTCAGTGGCCAAATGGTCTAATTCGTCCCTATCGTGTTAGATTGGCCTGCTAAATACGGTGAGATCAAGGTTCAAATTCCGGTCGGGACTAGTGAGAGTGATTTTTCCTAAATGTTTTCCCACTCTCCTTCCACACAAATACGGGTAGATTACCTCTAAACTGCTTCCTTCCTCGTCCCTACTCTATTAGACTAGTAGTTATTATAATATATGTATATAGTCTGAACAAGTAGTGAGACGTGATGATAACAAAAAAAAAAGCTATCGTGCTAAAACTTGGTTTCTAGGATTTTCATAAGTTTCCTTAGAGAGTTTCTTGGTAATATATATATAAATATATATATATTCCTTAAATTAAGGGAAGTTTACTTAAGTGCGAAAAGAGGAAAATGTGTGTAGGAAATGGGGTGTCTTTGGCGAAAGAAGATTAACTTTTTCTCAATATTTTTCTATAAAAGTGTACATTATTTCATTTATGTTCTTTGGTGGAATGTGATGCTCTTTTTTTTACCCCACAATGTCCCTGCAACAATGTCTATCATTTCGTTTCACATACTTTACGGGCTTTAGGTAAATATCTCCATTTCTAGGTAAAGGAGTGAGAATGTCTTTGTGTGCACCATATCATTTTTTTTAAATAATTCATGCTAAAATAAGGACGTAATAAGGAGAGGAAGGGTGATTAAAACACCTCTTACCCCAAAAACTTGACAACATTTGTTTTTACAACGTGTCTTACTACCCGTTCGGATTATGCGCATATGAACTAATCAAGTTAGTGGTTTTAGGGATCAGAAGGGTTATAGTTAGAGGACTTGTACCCGCATTTGCCTAGAGGTATGGTGGAAAACCTCCCTCAGTAGACCCGACCGAGATTTGAACCTAAATCTCCCCGTCATCAGCAGTTTAGTTTACTGGGAAAGTAACGCGTTATACCACGCGGGCACCGAAGCGGGTGTTAATTTATTTGGGAGGAGGAATTGTACCTGCAATCGCGTGAAGGGAGACTGTAAACCATTTAGGAATCATCTTCAGTATACCCGGCAAGGATTCAAACCCCGATTTTCCTCTTATCGGTAGTCCTGTCTATAGTGATAGTGACGTCTTAGAAACATTCATCCACCGAATAGGGTAAGAAATTAATTACTTCTGTCTTATTTACTTTTTGACAATATCTAAATAAAGGTATGATAACAAAAATATAAAACTAATAAATAGCATCCCTTCTAATGTTCATGTACAGTACATGATTGTCTGACATATAAGCTGAGTTGGTAGTTGGAAAAATAATTCCTGGTTCGATTCCCGGCATAGACGAAAAATTTATAATTAGCTAAATTGGGTTTTCACTTTTCACAGTGATAAATTAACGCCCTGGATGCTGTGTATTTTAATATATTTAATTTAGTTTGTAAGTCGTGTTCTTATGTAATCAGTTGGTTCAGAAAGTTCACGTTAAATACCTCAAATAAAATGAATAAAATACAGAGATTTGAGAACTAGAGCTAAGTAGCTTCGACCTTGACTGGAATTCTAACTGGCGAAGCCACCAATGCTTGTGGTGTAAACCGCTGAGGCATGTCGGCAACGGCATGGGGTTTATGTTGAACTAATATTTATTTCAAACATTTATAATATCCACTAAAAGTAGTTAAGAAAATCCCAACAAATTTTAATGGCTGTGAAATTTATTAGTCACTATATAATTATAGTGAATTGCATACAGCAGAATATTTATATTTATTCATGCTTTTACACCGACAATTTTTTGTTACGAATGGATTTATTAGGTGTAATATAAATAAAAAATATACTAGACTTAAAATATATAGTCAGCCTTGGTGGTCTTGGGATATTGTATTCGCTTCATGACCCGATGTTTGTGGGTTCAAATCCAACCAGGGTCACGGATTTTTCTTGAGCGATAAAAATCCGTAGCACAACTTCTTTCGTGGTGTAAGTAAAGCCGTCAGTCCCATGTCGATTGTGGCGATGTAAAAGGACCCTGTAAAGTATGTGAAAATATATTTCCCGGCAAAATTGGTAAATCATTTATCTTTCGCTCATAGAAATTCTCGTGTGCTGATATAATCAGTCGGTTCAGAAAGTGCACGTTAAATACCTCAAATAAATAAAAAATAAATAAAATATATGGTTTTAAATTTAAACATAATAATATAAAGATGTTAAAAAGACACACATACACAAATAAACCTCCCTCCCCCTTAATAAAAATCATAAATATAAAATTATTAAATATTATTCATTATATTAAAATATAAATACTTTATTATATTATAATATAATAAATATGCATATAATATAATATAATAGTACGTATTATATTATATATATTATAATTATAAATATATAAATAAATATATTATATATACTATATTAAAATATAAAATATGTACACGTTAGAAAATTAGAACAAACCCAAAGCATTTACTGTAGCAAAAGGTAAAAATTAGGACCGCCACTATAGCAAATAAAATATATATTATTAAAAACATTATATAACGCAAGCTGTATTTTTTTTAGCACGTGGCAATATCCAGAATGAAGTTTTCGTGTATTTTATTATGGGGCACAGTTCCCCAACCGCAGCAGTCCAGGACAATTTTATGATTAGGAAATGCCTCTTGAAGCTATTCAGATTTTTTAAATGGTATTTAAGGGCTAGGATTTAAATAATATACGTGCTATGAATGACTTTTTGCCATGTAAAGTAAAAAAGTCACTCAAATGTGCTAAATTTATAGATAATTTTGAAGTTAGTGAAAAATAATGGTTAAAATGTTTAAAAAGCAATTTTATTTTATTAACTTAAACTATTTGGACGAAATTTGCTATATTTAAATTAAATAATTACAGTTAAAAATATATTTAAAAAAATTATCTTTATATATATATATATATATANTATATATATATATATATATATATATATATATATATATATATATTAATGATACTGATTTGGAACGCTCTCATATATTAAAAAGTCATGGATGAAGGTATTTTTATTCAATAAATTGTATGTAAATTATCCTTTTAAGATTTCATCCATGAAAAATCACGCACTTTTCAGAAATAATGTAGAAGGATTGCACCATTAAAACTTATTTTTTTATTTCAAAATTAAACTCCGTAGTATTTACCAAACAAGCAAGAAACGTTAGTTTCCTATATCCAATAGGAAGCTAGCCTTCAAGACACCTGTCGCAGGGACGCTTTTGATTTGTTGGTTTTGACACAGGCCACGAGAGGTCCAAGGGGCAAGGGGTAGGTCATATATAAGCTGTTTGTGCGTATGAACACACAGAGTGCCGGTGACATAAACAGAGAGTAGTCACATAAATCTACAAAGTGCCGGTGACATGAACCTAGAGTACGTGTAATATCACGACAGTACATAATCTGTAGTTCAAGTAAAACTTTATAATTTTACATAATATCTTTGTACCAAAGATAAAATCACTTCAATAAATCTTGTGCCCATTATTTATAACGTAAAATGCTAATAAATATATTTAATTCGTCAAATTATAAAATTATTCAAACGACTACTCATAGAAATACTCGTAATTCTAAACCTATTTATTGATGAAACGGTCAAAACCTTGTAAAAATGTCCGGTGCTATCCTAATATCGTTCTTCCGTGCCTCAGCGCGCCTTGTTGTGGGTGAGGGGAATAGAGGGGGTGAGGGGTGCGCATCTGCAATGCGCAGTGAGCGTCACAAAAACCATGCGTAGCTGCACTTACACGCTACCTGCGTCGCGACGCGGTACAATAAGTTTCCTCTATAGTGCGTCACACTGTCTGCACACGATTAACAAAGTTTGGTTGCAGCGAGGGGGAAATAAGGGTGATATATTACACTGCGTGGCCGTAGCCCAATGGGCAGGGTTGTCGAACACAGGACTGGAGAGCACCGGTTCGATCACAGCTGCGGACTAGCGTTAAATAGTAATATTTCCTAGAGCGTAGATAATTTAGATCCGCAATGACAAACCATACCCAACGCTTACCTGCCCTGTTTTTTTTAGCGCCACGTCTTACTACTTGTTCAGGTTATACGCATATATGATGATTACACTATTGAGTTAGATATTAGGAAGGTTGGATTTAGAGGAAGTGTACTCATATTTGCATGGAGGGAGAGCGGAAAACAATTTAGGTAAAATCACCCTCAGTGCACCCGACCTTGATTCGAACCCTGATCTCCCTGTCATCGTCAGTCTAGTTCAACACGAGAGTGACGCCTTAGACCAGCGATTCTGAACCGGGGGGCCACGAAAGGTTTTTGTGTGGGGCCTCAAAAAAATAATCTAAAATATTATTTGCTTATTACTGAAGTCAATTATCTTAAATTTTACGTTTTGTAATAAAGAATTCAATGATTGTAAGCATGTAAGTACTGTATACTCTCGATTTTTCGGGGTAGTGGAGGGGAGGGGAAGCACGGATAATAGAAATCACGGATAGTACAAATAATCACCATCTGTTTACCATCGCCATTCGAAATTTGCTGCCCTTTATTTCTACTTATTTATATGAAAAGGGATTTTCAATACTGGTAAATACTAAAACTAAACAGTGAAATCGACTCTAAATCGACAAATAAGTGGAAAGTGTTCAACAGTGGAGGTCCCTTTAAATACATTTAGGTAGGTTAATTTCTTTTTTTTGATTTGTTTGTTATTATAATCAGTAAATAAAGCCACTATTTTAGAATAAATCTTAGTGATTAATATGTTAGTAAAAATTAGGGGTCCACGAGTAATAAAAGGTTAAGAACCACTGCATTGGACCATGCAGCCCGAAGCATTTCATGGCATAGCAATGAGATAGGTATAGCAATGAGGTATAATAAGGAGTTAGGTATAGCAATAAGATAGGTATAACAAGGAGATAGATATAGCAAGGATGTCTAAGTGGCACGCCCTTTCACTCTTACTCATATAAACTCTCGCGTTCTTATATGATCAGTCGGTTCAGAGCGTGGACGTTAAATATCTCAAGTAGGTAAATAACTAAAGATAACATTTGGCCACTGAAGCTGGTGATTGGTAAAATAGTCTTATCTCCAGGCCAAGATTCAGACACAAATATATGACATCAATAAAACCACTTGTTGAGGTTAAAGGGGTCACGAAACGTCGATATTAATTAAAATCAAGAGTTGGATTTTTTTTTCTCACACTCACAATATTTGCTCTCTCCTAAAGGTTCACGAGAAAGTAAATAATTTCCAACACCTTAGCTCTGTCGGTGTAGCGTTATTCCGGCGACATTTACTGCTCGTCTGGCCTAAAAGACCAGGGTCTGGCACACAAGAGTGCTTTATAGAAAATATTGAACTACCTCTGTGATCTAGTGGTCAGAGTTCCTGGTTACAGACACAGAGGTACCGGCTTCGATCCCCGGCACTCCCATATCATCTGTGAAGCAGTGGGTCTGTAACGGGGTCAAAATAGAACCTCGGGTGGACCAATGAGAAGCTACTTGAAAGGAAAAAAAGTAAAGGGAGGGTTTGTTGTGCTGACCACATGACACCTTCTATCCAGAGAGGTTGGCACTATCTTCGCCATAATACGGGGGTCACTCGGTCGATATGGTTTGATTGTGGGTTGAAGACATGGAGTTTGTTTGTTTATAAAATTATTAGCTATTGAAAATTTAAATATGAATTACCTCAATAGGGTGAACAACATAACAACATTTCAGCCTGCTGTCTAAATATATAAATAAGAAAATGTATTGGATGTTCACGTTTATTATCTCTTGCATACTCGGATACAGAATATTTTCTTGCACCTAATGACCATTAAAGGTCATCTCTTGAACTATTCGTAGTCGATCGTCCAGATTTCCGTTTCGTCCATGCTGTCGATCACAGGCCTCACACTCGTCCACCGTACTGGCTTGGAGTGACTGGAAACAGAGGATGATCACGGTCAACTTAACCTTCACACAAAGTAACTCGATCATCCACTTCAGTGGCCGAACGGTCCAAGGCGTCATTCTCGTGTTATACTGGCCTGCTGATGACGGGGAGAGCGGGGTTTAAATCCCGGCAGGGTGCACTGAGGTCTGAGGGTGGTTTTACACCCGCCTCCACGCAAAACATGTACACTTCCTCTAAATTTAACCCCCCTAATCCCTAACAAGCTAACGTAATTAGTACATATGCGTTTAGCCTGAACAGGTAGTAAGACGCGGCGTGAGAACAAAAAAATTAAGTTGGCGCCTTTGCACTACCTTTTGAACCTCTCTGTATCCATGATCGTCTCCGGGAGTTCCCTCCCTTGTACTTGCGGCAGGAGACATACCCAGACCGAAGCCAACACGCAGCCCACCCCTACACACCCTAGGGGGATGGTGGCCGAACTATCCTGGAACATCAGTACACTCGCTTTCTATAAAACTAGGTCACAACGTCTCCCATCACTTGACAAATAAATCCAATGAAAACGTGACACTTTTTTCAGCCCATTTCTCATAGGGAAGAACCTTATCTGTCAGGTAGAAAAGTTACTAGATCTACGTTCACTTGTTCATACGTCAGGTCATGTCGTCTGAAGCTGTCACTTTTGATATATAACACCAATAAACTATAAAATAACAATAATAATATAGTAAATTGTTATCAATGTTGACCACAAACATATGTGTTAGTTCTTCTACAGAGGCATCTAGAGCGTAACGTGTCTATTAATCACCATCTTGAAGAGACTAGCTTCTTCTCGATCGCTTTGTCCTTCTGGACAATCAGCGAGCAGCTATGCCCCCCAAGAAGGGAAGTACCTATATTACAAATTCAGCGCTTCCCATACTCATGGAGGCCGGGTAAGCATTGTTCTGCAAGAGGCATCTAACATCTCAGTTTAACGAGATCCTACGTCCATCCTGACTTCCTGCACATTACATGTTAAGTTTGTCGAGAGAGGACACATGTAATACTGAGCTGAGAGTGAAGCCTCTGTTGGCCGTCGAAATGATTTACATCTATGATGAAGACCAGCGTGAAGATGGAAGCGGCGTTCCCCACCATGGTGCACAGTCCGAACCCGGTACCTCTCAACAAGGTCGGGAACACTCGGGGCGTGTAGTTCCACAAGGTGGACAGAGACATTGCTGAGGTGACGAGGGCCGTCAGTAGCAGGACGTGGTACACAGTGTCCGTGTTCTGTTTCTGTGGGAACACAACACAAGGACAGTGACAGGACGGTCAGTAGCAGGATGTGGTACACAGTGTCCGTGTTCTGTTCTGTGGGAATACAACACAAGGACAGGGATAGGGCGGTCAGTAGCAGGATGTGGTACACAGTGTCCGTGTTCTGTTCTGTGGGAACACAACACAAGGACAGTGACATGGCGATCAGTAGCAGGATGTGGTACACAGTGTCCGTGTTCTGTTCTGTGGGAACACAACACAAGGACAGTGACAGGGCAATCAGTAGCAAGACGTGGTACACAGTGTCAGTGTTCTGTTCTGTGGGAACACAACACAAGGACAGTGACAGGGTGGTCAGTAGCAGGATGTGGTACACAGTGTCAGTGTTCTGTTCTGTGGGAACACAACACAAGGACAGTGACAGGGCAATCAGTAGCAAGACGTGGTACACAGTGTCAGTGTTCTGTTCTGTGGGAACACAACACAAGGACAGTGACATGGCGATCAGTAGCAGGACGTGGTACACAGTGTCCATGTTCTGTTCTGTGGGAACACAACACAAGGACAGTGACAGGGCAATCAGCAGCAAGACGTGGTACACAGTGTCAGTGTTCTGTTCTGTGGGAACACAACACAAGGACAGTGACAGGGTGGTCAGTAGCAGGATGTGGTACACAGTGTCAGTGTTCTGTTCTGTGGGAACACAACATAAGGACAGTGACAGGGCAATCAGTAGCAAGACGTGGTACACAGTGTCAGTGTTCTGTTCTGTGGGAACGCAACACAAGGTGGATGGAGATACACATTCACACATGTGAGGTATGTAAACCGGCCTATTTCTGATTGGTAAAACTAGTATTGAGTTGGTAGGAACACATCAAAGGTACATTTTACACAAGCTCTTCTTATCCTGGAAACATTCCACAACACGCCACTGCTGCTACATTTCGTAGATCTCATTCATCAAAACTGTGCAATAACACATGTTTATATATATATATATGTGTATATATGTATGTATGTATGTATATATCTCACCAGTGTCTGTTTTAGATTTAAGTTTGTTAATGTTATGTTCTGATATAATCAATCGGTTCAAAACGTGCACATTAACGACGTTGCTTATTTGATGATTTTGATTTATTTTTTTTGCTAAGCGGGTTGCATATAAACTGGACGCACTCCAAGCACTATCTCACTTAAATGACAGTGTACGAAATAGGAAGAAAGGGAATAAAATGAGCAGTTGTACCTGCAAGGCCTTTTGTATATATGCCGATAGCTCTTTTCCTCTTCCGCTAACGAATATACACACTTACTCTTCTATTTACGCCTGGAAAGCATTGACTTGTATTACAAAATATGTTATTTTCTTGCTTCCTATTCTAGACATATGTTTCCACGAACTTTTTAAAATCTATATCCTGGCAGGAAGATGCCTAATGGGAGATTTTCATGAATAAACCAAATAGTCCAAGTTGTAGACGATTTAGAAAAAAAACTTTAAAAAAATAACAAATTCAAGAAAATAAAAAATTGTGACAATGTAAAATTATTTTTATAATTATTTAAGATTTTGTGGTTTTTGTTTCGATGTTATATTTGTAAAACTCGTCGAATAATGACGTCACAGTTAAGCAAATATTTTTTTAGCACCGCGTCTTAATATCCGTTAGGGTTGTAGACTTATATAAGGCCTACTAACTACGATACTGGTTTTAGGGATTAGGAAGGCTATATTTAGATGAAATGTACCCACACTTGTGTGGAGGAAGATTAGAAAACCAATTTGTAAAAACCACCCTCGGTGCACCCAACCGGGATTTGAACCTCAATCTCCCCGTCATAGTCAGCCAAGGCTGTCTCTGAATAGTCTGTCCCCTACGCACTTTACTGCACGCTTTAAAATAACACGTTTCTGGCGCCCCTAAGTACTTAGGGTGCGTGATAGTTTTCGGACAGCAAAGTACAGCTAGAGCCATCTGGTGGCTAATTCTGAAACATGCGTTTCCATAGTAACGATATTGAATTTTGATAGTGTTTTGTCAATAGCTTCAATGGTGACTTTTTTTTAAGGCGCAAATTCATATTTATCATTTATCTTCCTTAATTCTATGAGAACTAGGGTTTGTTCCACTGTCCCTGTAAAGAATAAAAATCAATTATATGCAGTTGATGTTATTTTACAATAGTCATAATAAAAAAGAGCATTATAATAGCTTAAAAGCAGATGAAAGTAAAATTAAGTTAGGCTATATTTTTTTATTTAACCTCTTTGTGTGTTATTGTTAAAAAAAAGTATCTGGACAACGTGCGCCAAAAATAGTCAATCCTATCACAGTTTTATAAACTTTAAAATTTTCGGGAAACTGACAATTAAACTAAGCCTAGTTAAATTAATATAATTGTTAATCTTGTTTTAAAGCATGTAAAAGTATTGCCAGATAAATACATTGGCCTATAGGAATTCAAAAATAAATTACTTAAGTTACATGTTGATCTCTTGTTTTGAAATATTTTGCTGGAAGAAGTGACCCCTGAATAAACAAAGAAATCACAGCTACGCGCCAAAAGGAGCGCGACATACGCAGGGATACCAAAGAGCATGTCAAACATGTTTTCATATGTAGAGAAATTGTTAAATATATACGTATATTATACATATATATATAGCCCTAATTAATTTACTTATATCTGTAAAGTATTATTCTCAAACAAATTTTACTGAAGCTCTCTTAACTTGTAGATAAATTTCTTTTTGAGATTTTCACACTAGAAAGAGAAATTTAACCGTTTAACATCCTGTATATAAACAAATAACAAACCATACTAGTTTTATTTAACAGTATGTGAATGTTTTATTAAATTTTCACAAAATATATAATACTTTCATTCAAGGCCGTAGTCAGGGTGGGGTTTCGGGGTTCAAACCCCCCCTCCCCCCGAAATTTTATGAACAAAATATATATGGCTTTATTTATGGTTCAAACAATATCAAAATTATGGTACAAGTACAAATTAGGGGGCTGTGTTACCATAAAAAGCACTTCAGAGAGCTTCCAGAGGTGTTTATTATTTAGAATTTTTTCTAGCCTTCGGCATTTATGGTGTTATGTTGTCATAAAAAATACTTTAGAGAGCTTCTAGAGCCGTTTAATAATTAGAATTTGTCCTAGCCTCCGATAGTTAGTGGGTAGTGTTGCCATAAAAAACACTTCAGATAGCTTCCAGAACAGTTTTTATTTATAATTTTTTCTAGCCTCCGTCAATTGGGGGATGGGCTCACCAAACCCCCCCTGAAATTATTGGCTGGCTACGGTTTTGCTTTCATTAAATATAAAAAGCTAGTTTAGTTAAAGTGCGCGAAGAAGGGCAAGTCGTATGTGTCCCTTAGTAAAGTGCACAATAAGGGATGCAATTGTACACTTTAAAAGGATTCAGACACTATCAAAAATCACTTCCGGCCTTTAAGCCGATGCCATTGCAACTTTAAAGTGCACATGGCTTCCAAGGGTCCTTAGACGGATTATTCAGACGCGGCCCTAGTCTAACATGAAAGTAGCTACTGAAGCGGGTATCAACGTTGTTAAAATACCTATAATATTTTAATGTGAGTTTAGTTTGTGGTGTTGCTTGCAGGTGAGAGAAAGCAGCCCAGTCTCACCTGAAGCGAAGAAAAGGGCGATAAGAGCCAGTACTCCCGTTGTCAGCAGCTGAGACAGGATGAGACGACCATGTTGGAACTTACACACACACAGACAAGAACAGATCAGAGCCACGAACACAAGACCACCTGGACAGGGGGAACAAAAACTTGTCACTCTCTTGGAGACAGAATTAGGGAATGTTTTGAGGGGGGGGGACTCTTTTCTCACGGTTTGACAGTGGCGCACCCAAAGGGTAGGCAAGAGGGGTGGTTTGCCGGACAACATCGAACTCTCGCAAGTGGGAATACAGTGGAACCTCGTTTATCCGGCCTAACTGGGACTGGGTTATTATCCGGATTAACTTAAAATCCGGATAGTCTAGAAATTATAGTAAAAATGCATTAAAACAATAGATATTACTATAACTCACTATTTATTTTCACGTTAGCAAATTACACAACACTTTAAAAATATTACAACCACTGTTGACAAAACACAGTTTTAGCTCCGATCAAGCTACAGCCTAAATACAGTAGTGTACCAATGATTGCAGCACATTTTTAGTTCAATAGAGTACTGTACTCACTATACGATTACAGTATCGTAATTAATTAATCTATATGAAGGGAGTTTTAAAAAAAAAATACATCAATTATTCGTCCCATAAAAATTTGTTACGAAATAAATAAATTGTATGAAATTTCAGTCCGGATAAAACCCATATCCAGATCAATGAGGGCCGGATATACGAGGTTTCACTGCATGTCAAGCTATGTGATTTGAAGCTACCACTTTTCATATATATTATCAATACATATACGAAATAACAAATAATACAAGTAAAATGTCGTCAATGTTGAGCACATAAAAATATGTTGGTGTTTTCTAATAAAATTGTACATTAGTGAATGTTTGCGGTCACCGGCGATGATGACGTGAAGGTGCAGCTCTTGGTGCGATACGCTGTAGTAGAAGAAGAGGTAGGCGTAAGAGAATGAGGTGACGCCCCACAACATGCACAGCGTAACCGTCTCCTTGCACAGCACCGGGGTTTTGAACAGTTGGAAGACATTGGGGTTGCTCAGCGACTTCTCTCGATCTTTCTAGCACAACAAGACAGAGCCGTTCAATGACATCAACTTGGGAGCCCGTCTCACCCCACGGATATCAACTGACCTAGGTAGGAGATACAGCTCAATCAAGAGGTCTTAAGAGCCCATCTCACCCCATGGATATCAACTGACCTAGGTAGGAGATACAGCTCAATCAAGACATCTTAAGAGCCCATCTCACCCCACGGATATCAACTGACCTAGGTAGGAGATACAGCTCAATCAAGAGGTCTTAAGAGCCCGTCTCACCCCACGGATATCAACTGACCTAGGTAGGAGATACAGCTCAAACAAGACGTCTTAAGAGCCCATCTCACCCCATGGATATCAACTGACCTAGGTAGGAGATACAGCTCAATCAAGACATCTTAAGAGCCCATCTCACCCCACGGATATCAACTGACCTAGGTAGGAGATACAGCTCAATCAAGAGGTCTTAAGAGCCCATCTCACCCCATGGATAACAACTGACTTAGGTAGGAGATACAGCTCAATCAAGACGTCTTAAGAGCCCATCTCACCCCATGGATATAACTGACCTAGGTAGGAGATACAGCTCAATCAAGAGGTCTTAAGAGCCCGTCTCACCCCATGGATATAACTGACCTAGGTAGGAGATACAGCTCAAACAAGACGTTTTAAGAGCCCATCTCACCCCATGGATAACAACTGACTTAGGTAGGAGATACAGCTCAAATAAGACGTCTTAATAGCCTTTGTTACCCCATGGATAACACCCAACTTAGGTAGGTAATAATACGGATCCAACAAGACTTCTTAGGAGCTCGTATCACACCAAGGATAACACCTAGATAAGTAGGTAATAATGATTCCAATTGATCCTCAATCTTATAGAGTGGCTCATTTGGTAATTGCCTCATGTTGATATTAATTTTTAAAACTTTTAATACTATTTTTAACGTCATATATTTTTTTATTATTTAGTGGATTCATCGGCTGTTCTCAGCAGGTGAGCTATTTATATTTATTTTTCCTTATGGGTGTTTGCTATGTTTTTAACATAGACAAGTCCAAGACAGCAATGCCATTAATATGCCGATGTGCCTTTAAAACCTAATAATAATAATAGATAGATAAATAAATCGATAATAGCGAAAAATATAGACAAAGGACGTGTACAATGTAGTGTACATTCTTTAAACGCAACATGGTCCAGGAACTAGATATGTTTACCATGTTTTCAACCGTCCTTATATGGAAGGATGACGGGACGTGATGTTTGTTAAACTTGGCTGCGATCTTGAGGACATTTTCCGCTGAATCTCTCATCCTGTGGTCCAGTAGCCAAATAGGCGACTCTTGGATAAACCTTGAAAGAAAGATATCAACTTATTATATAGGTATTTATCATCTGTATAAATTACACCAATACTTTTATAAATGTCGACAGATCATCGGGCATTAACATCTTTGTATACCTAAAATAATATAATTAGCAGGAGCGTAGAAGGGGACTTGATGACTTTTGGTTTAATAATGCATGTGGAACTTGTAATCTCGAAGTGTTCCTGAACACGAACGTCAGTGATAGACCTACCTAAAGATGAGCAGGAGTACAGAATATCAGTATATGGCCCACTGTAGCTTAGTAGCATTCCTGAACACAAACGTCAGTGATAGACCTATCTGGAGATGAGCAGTACAGAATATCAGGAGATGACCCACTGTAACTTAATAGTATTCCTGAACACGAACGTCAGTGATAGACCTACCTAAATGATGAGCAGGAGTACAGAATATCAGGAGATGGCCCACTGTAACTTAGTAGCATTCCTGAACACGAACGTCAGTGATAGACCTACCTGGAGATGAGCATGGGACTAAGTGGAAGATGTACCTGGTAAAGATGAGCAGGAGGGCAGAAGGGAAGGAGATGACCAACTGTAACTTGGTAGCATTCCTGAACAAAGAAGCTAGTAGCGCCAGTAATATGACACCAGGACCGTACGGTAGCAAGAAAAGGCCGCACATTAGAGAGCGCCACTTGTTTGCCGCAGTCTCCGTCACTAGATGGCAAATAAAAAATATCGAGCTATATCCGGTTATTTAATCTCGACGGCCACCTACAATAATAGTAATAATACCGCTATTTTATAAATAACACATCAACATTATTATTAACATGATATTCAAATTGATCATTATGAGATCATTATGAGAATGCATTAACCCGTGTCGGTGGTCACATAGTCAAACGTGTCCCTCCCGTGTTGAAATGTATTACCGATGACGGGTAGATTGAGATTCGAATCCCGGTCGCGTGTATTGAGAGTGATTTTCCTTAGCTGTTGTCGCACTCTCCCTCCACACAACCTCCCAATGATAACACGACTTACAGACTAGAGATCTCACCCAGGATGAAGCTCATGTTGACACAACCTCCTAGAGAGAACACGACTTACAGACTAGATATATCACCCAGGATGAAGCTTCATGTTGACACAACCTCCCAGTGAGAACACGACTTACAGACTAGAGATCTCACCCAGGATGAAGCTCATGTTGACACAACCTCCCAATGAGAACACGACTTACAGACTAGAGATCTTACCCAGGATGAAGCTCATGTTGACACAACCTCCCAGTAAGAACACGACTTACAGACTAGAGATCTTACCCAGGATGAAGCTCATGTTGACACAAGCTCCCAGTGAGAACACGACTTACAGACTAGAGATCTCACCCAGGATGAAGCTCATGTTGACACAACCTCCCAGGGAGAACACGACTTACAGACTAGAGATCTCACCTAGGATGAAGCTCATGTTGACACAACCTCCCAGGGAGAACCCGAAGGCGAACCTGGCCACGCAGTACACCGTGAAGGTGGGACTGAGGGCGGTGAAAGTGCCCGCTACCGGCTGACAGATCAGCGAGCTCAACAGAATAAGCCTTCTTCCGAACCTGAAAACACAACTACAAGTAGCCTCGGACATTAAAGGAACCACCTAGGTAAGCGAGAAATTGCCGCGTAGAAGTTCAATTTTTAGCGCAATATTTAATTCTACGATGCGTTATTTCAAAATATGGTTCACGCCAAAATACAGTCAAAAGATTCCAACAGGCTTTTTTTTTCCTTTACAATCCTATATTTTGAGTTTTATAAACAGAAAAAATGTGTGAAAATGTGACATTAGCTCATTTTAAACGACTTTTTAAGCATATTTGAGGAGCTATGAGACTTGGATTGATTAAACAAAGGGCTCTAAATTTAGCCTTCCTCTAACAAATAGTCATTTTTTTGATAGGTTCAAAACAAAATATTTTAATATATTAGAGAGCTAGCAGCGAGCTTTACTCTTTATCTCGGGATAAGAAGTTTCGTAGTTTTCCTCCTCTTCTTTCTTATTGACGTGACAAAGAGCGGTTGTAGTTGAAGGGTGAAAGGGCGTATAGTCTTAAACAGAATAGAATAGTTCCATAAAACGACACATAATTTTAAGCCTTGTGGCCTGACAGTGATTGATACTTTCTCGCTGACCGAGGTGGCCGCCTCAATGGCCAATGTGGTGGTTGAAATATAAAGATGTGTTCCATATCTCTCAGCAAGAAAGCGCTATTACTATTAAGAGGCTAAGGAGAGGAAGGGGGTTATACTATTGTGGGGGACGGAATATATTTTATCCATTGTAATGATGCTGTTTTGGGCCCCTCTCATTTATTAGAAAAGTCATGAATGAAGTATATTTTTCTTTAAAGAACTGTATGTAAATTTTTCTTTTAATACTTCATCCATGGATGACCAGGCAAAATTGAAAGATTTAATTTCAGTGCAAGATTCTAAATTCAAGCTATATCTTTATTATTAATACCAATTTCATTAATTATTATTTATTTTACTAAGTTTCAATCCCATAAGGCATTTTCAGAAGTAAATTCAAATATATTACGTATTAAACATTTCTTTGTTTAAAAACTTCTTCCGTTTTATTTCAAAGCGTGGTGATGAGTTGGCCACCTTTCACCCAATAGGAAGCTAGCCTTCACAACATCAGACTGCCAAGAACTCTCCTATTGGTTGGTTTTAACACCAAAGACAAGGGGTCCAAGAAGCAAGGGGCAGGTCATATATAAGGGGCTCATAACATGAGGAGAAGGGCTAGCGACTGCTGACTGTAACTCACAAAGCATAATCATTCCTATGTTCCTTTACAGGCCAGATGACTCTTTATGTCACTGGCAAGTTCGGAACATACAACAGCTGCGCATAGCTAACTCGAACACGTACTCTAATTATGGCTCTCCGCGTCAGTTGGTTAAACGAGTAAGAAATATGTCACTTTAATGTTGAATCTTAAAATATTAAAAGTGTAATTAATTAAATAAATCGTATATAAACATCGAAATTTACTCATTTCAACAGAAAGAACTAAGTAAATCCTACAGTGGGCTGGGCATATCCTCGGATCATCACACAGCCGTGTGATAGCAGGTGCACAGTAAGACAACTGGTATCCCAACCCTGAGGTGTGTGAACGTAAAATACGGTAACGCAGTAATTGCTGCCCAACGTGGGGCAAGCACGCGTCATCATCGTCATAAAAACGGTATCAACATACAATTTTGTCCGTCAAGCTCGCCTGATGTTTAAGAAAAGAGAAGTTTACTGACTGTCAGATAAAGCTTTATTAGGCTTTGGAAAATTGTAGAGATACATAAGTTTTTTTTTTCGTGATGCTGTATATTCAACGTATCGTCACTGAAGGCAAATGGTGATGCAGATTCTTGCCCTCTTTCTACTCCTCAACTCTCAAAATAAATAGTAAACAACGTTAACGATCGGGATTGCACTAAGTGACCCATTATTAGAAAAGAACCTGATCGAGATTTTAAAGAACGTAAAACGTGCTAGGGTCTACACTTTGAAATTGGCAGCAGTGGGGCGTTAGTTAATAGCAAGAACCCACCTGTCACTCATACATCCAAATATAAAGTTCCCCAGCATCAACCCGATTCTGAACAGGGCTTCTGTGAGTACCATTTTGGACTTGTCTTCGCAGAGTAAGCTTAACTGAAAAAAATAAAAATAATAAAAATGTACTGTCATATTACTTAAAGGATTGTTATTATTGGGTGTTCTGTCCCACGACAGGTCTATTCCTTTCTGTAAGTGAACTTAGACCGCCAATGCAGCCCTGTCCTCTTTCTCCTCCTTCAGCTCCCAGAATTTTCTTCTTTCCTTCAAGTCATCCAATATTTGAATCTTCATCCTTCCTAATCTCCTCTTTCCCTCAACCTTTCCTTCTATGACGTCATGCAGAAGACAGTTCCTCCTGAGTATGTCTCCTATCCAGTTTGCTTTGCACCGAGTAATTACATCCAAAGTGGTTCTCTTCTCACTCACTCTTCTTGAGATACAGGTTAAAGAAATAAGAAATCTACTATTATTTTAAAAATACGGTTAAATTAGCTTTGATCATTTTTTTGGAGAGAGCTCGCTAGCCATTGTAAAGGTAAAGGTCAAATTCCTATTGGAAGAGCCTTTTTTTAAAAAAACACTAAAGCATTTTATGCGGCCATCATTGATAGCATATCTCCCAAAACGGCCGATGGATGAGGACAAACCACGGCTACTTAAGCACATTAAGGTGAGAAGGTGGAGAACACGAGCTAAGGCCAGTATTTTAGAGGTTTTTTCTCATCAAAACTTTTTTTTGTCAATAAAAGAAATAAAATATTGCTTCAGTAGAAATATAGGGTTTCATTTTTTTTAACACGGTGATATCAACAGTTGTTGAATATCTGTCAAGGGTGTCCTTGAATTTAATGACAACTTTTTCTATTGATTTAAAAAGTGTCTCATCTAATGTCGGTATGCTCTTGACAAATATTCAACAAATACTTATATCACCATGTGAAGAAAATTAAACTATTTGTTACTATTGGAGCAATACTTTATTAGTTTTTATATTTAAGACTCAATCAATATGTTATGATAAATAATTATAAAATTTGTTAAAGAAATTTGTATTAAATATTAGACAAGCTTGGAAAATATAAATGAAACACTACGACTAAATTTGATATCATAAACTATAAAGAACGATGGTCATATACAATATTTAGCATGAGAGCCTTTGTAACAATATAACAAACATATTAAACTTAAGACATAATGAACATTATAATATGAATCAGGCTTATAAACAATGGTATTATTGATTCTGTACATTATTCACTTTAGCATTTTAATAATACTTTAGAACTGCGGATTGTGTTTTCTACTTATATTGTAGCCAAGCACAAATTCATCTTATCCCGCCAGCTTGTGGTGAGACGTGCCAGTACTCACCTTCTGTAAGATGGTGAGCCCGTACCTCGCGGGGAAGAAGAGGAACTCGCTGCAGCGAATGATCTCTGTTTGGTTGGTAGGCAGTGAGTCAATTTCCGACTCTGTGGCGTTCACCAACTCTGAGTAGTTCAACTTGTACATGTGGCACTGCTCCAAGTTGGGAGATTCGTGACTGTAAGCCTTCACAAGGTTATTTTAAAACAAAATAAACACAAATAATGGTCTTCTAGTAGCTACGTTGCCTTCTTTGAGAATTCGTAACTATTTTGCAATGCAGGTCACGTCTAAAATGTAATTCACGTTTCTAGGTGTCATTTTCTCGTTTAATCAGACCTTCTAGTACTTGCTTACCTTGTGTTTCGGGTGACTGAGCGCTATCCAGTCGTCCAGACTCCAGTTCTCGAACCCCAGACCCGCTGGGTACTTGCAGACGTACCCTTGTTGAGACGGGGCTAAGAAGAGGACGGCGTGATAGTTCCAGGTGATGGGGATGACGCTGAAGCACAGCATTCCCGCCATCAGAAACTGCCACTTTCCAAACCCCGCCACCAGAGGCACCACCTCCTCCACAACGTCGATATCGCCCAAGTTGCGTCTCGTTCCCCTTCATTGACAAGTTAGATCAGACTATCGGTTATATCGAGGTTAACCAAACTGGCGGAAAAATGGCGTAGTCTATACCCCACTTTTCTTACGAATAATGCACTCAGTTCACCTCGAAAGGTATCAGTCTGACTATACTTTGGCCCTGTATTGTAAGCTACACCACAATGGAACAATTCAAGGTAAGCTTGCTACCTTTCCGGGTAAACGGATTGTACTGTTCGTTTACCCTGTAAGGTAACAAGCTTACCTTGAATTATTTCGCTATGGTAAAGCTTATAAGTTTTATATATCGTAATCCATCAAGATTAGACAGCTGCCTTTCAGGGTAAATAGAGTGTACATACTATACATATCAGACAACTTTAAAACTTTACTAGATATAATTTCCCGCATTCATACGTCAAGTTATGTGATCTGCAACTGTAACTTTTGATGGATATTATAAATACCCACGAAATAACATTAATAATATAGTAAAGTGTCATCAAGGTGTCCCGCAAATAATATATGTTTGTATTTTCTAAAAGGCTCATCCTGCGAAAATTGGACTGAAGTGTAACTTGATAAAGCGACGAAATATGTTTGGGAAGCAATCGAGTAAGGTATTGGTTATAGTAGCTATTCATCTATGTGAAAATACCAACATTACCATGAACCAACTGTTTTATTTTTAGGAGTATTATTACTGTGATAGTAATTAATATTGGCATTTTATGCTGTGTAAGGAATGAGTTAAAACACCAGTGTAATATTTTTTATTTCTTAAAACTATTTGTAATTTAAAATGAAATTGGTAAAACTAGCTGCAGGTAAATATTTGGAATATATCTATCTTTGAGTAATTTACTACAAAAGCAAACAAAGTGGACCAATATGAATAAAATACAGATAATCGAGTTTTCTGATTACTTTTTCGATCTTTCTAATTTCTTATAAAATTAAAGGATGATAATATAATTTGTTTTACATCCATTTTCAAAATCACATTGAGTTTCCAGTACATACGGTATCAGTCTCAAAATTGAATTAGATATTTTTTTTTAATATGAAAACTAAGCTTATCTTCTGAAATGACCCCTTAAACCAGTGTCTAGTTTTATTGATGTATTAATTTGCTCTCCACGCTGCAAAACTACTGAACCGCAAAAATTATTTAAAATATAATGTGTTGGCTAGCACACTGAATTGGATGTCAAATAGCTAGGTCAGAAATATCTAAGAAACGAGGAATACACATTATTAAACTATACTTACGAGTTACTGGAAGAACTCATATTTTCTTCTACTCTAAATTATTCTTTCGGATTTCTATAACTCTCAATATATGTTGAACTCGTGCTTGAAATATTATGTTTTTAAAACCACTAGATTGTGACAAACACGAAGTTGTGGAAAGTCATAGATAACAATGCAAACTTTAAAATGAAATGTTAAATTTCGCGCTGAGATTTAGAGGAAATATCCCTCAATTTTGTCTTTGTTTATAAAATATAATAATGTCACAAATTTAATGAAAATACATATTTCCAATACATCGTAGTTGTATACATAATCAATAGTAATTTATTAATATTATAAATATTTACAATTTTTATATTACATATTGATACACATTTGATAGAAAAGGGAATTTAACTAGTAAATCAGCTGATATATGAGTTTTATTCGCGTCGACTTTTGGAAACAGTTCTACGCCTGTGACGAGTGCAGCTTGGCGTAAGATGGAACAGACTGTTTTCTCTGAGGTGACGACAAGAACAGCTTTTCAATCCTTTCAGTTTTCATATTATGTTTTTGATTATCCCATACATTCACCACTCACCAGTAAACCCAATATAAGGCTGTGGTTACACTGGAAGCGTATTCTCAACTTCGCGCGAATACGCTCAAATACGTGCGAATTGGGCTTTGGTTGCAGTGGAAGTGTACTCACGTAAAAATGATTTGGGATAGTCCTTTGTTTTAAGTAAATGGATCCCACTTTAAAATTATATTTATTAGAAAAAAATTATTTAAAATTCACCATTTTATAGAATACCCCTAGAGAATACTGGATGAACCCTTAATTTCTCAATGCAATTTAGCTCTGACTTTTCCTTTATTGTAAAAAGCCGCTGTATAATCGCAGCCCGTGAATGGGTGAAAAGCCGGCAGACTCAGGCATAATGTGGATCCCAACTTCGACGCTAATTCTGTACAATTAATGCAATTAAGTTCTTGATTATTGCCTTTCTTGGTCGTTGAACCTGCTAACCAAATTTGTGATTCTGAAACTTTATGCATTTTAGCGAGCAAAATTATCAAGACGTCAGTATCAGTGGCTTTTAACAAAATTTTGGAGCTTGATGGTGCTTTCAATATATGAAACACTATCCGCGTATCTGCTTCCTCATGTTGACATACATAAGCTCTTTAAGCAAAGATCACTCACAGCCCTTCCTGAAAACATTGCAGATTCTGATTATATATTTTAATGTGTATACTGCCACACTCGAAAAATGTTAGGACTGACCGGAAGTTCATGGTTCAAATGAAACTACAGCAAGTTTTTATTGACGAGCAAGCGGTGTCTCCACCCATGATGCCAATGCACAAAGTATATCTATCTTCCCCTGTAGTGTCAGTGCAGTCATTAACGTCGTCACCAGGATTCACATATACAAGTGAAATGATTGAAACACCAGCACGTTTACAAGAAACCAATGAAGAAGTCCAGACACTAATTACATACTTTAAGAGTTTTACTTGAACAAAACACTTTCCTAAAATTATTTAAGCATACACTAATTGATTGTACATTAGCTTACCTTAATGATATTGACAATTTTTCAGATGGTGAAACACATTCCCGGATATTACATTGTTTAGCTATTTTTTTCTCTCTATTCCACTTACTATATAATTATACGTACTATAAGACATTCGGTAGTACTCATAAAATTTGGTGGGTTGACTAGATAGCTCTTCATGTAATACATAGTATTCAGTTAAATCTCGTTGGGAAAATAAAGGGTTCAACCAGTATTCTTTAGGGGTATTATCTGAAATGAGGAACTTTAAATAATTATTTTCCAAAAAACATAATTCTTAATAATTTGGGTGCGAAAACACAAAAGTAGCGAGTTAGACCATGCAACCATTGCTTACTTTAAATATTATATTTAGAAATTGATTATTTTCATTATTATTAAACTGGACTGAATTCTACAATTAGTGTTAGGTTCACAAAATTATGTTTTTAACTTTTAAGAAACAGCTTTTTGCGATCACAAATATACTTGCTGCTAAAAAAGAGTCTCTGTTTAAAACACAAGCGTTAAAAAATAATTGGGGAAAAGTTTTACAATACAGTAGCTCTAAAACTTTGGTTATATTTATTTTCTGGAATTTTATAATTTAACACTTTCCAAGCTATAACATTTTCTTATAGTCAACTCAAAATTAGTCAATTTTGTTAAACCAATTCAAGGTTTGAAGTTAAGCTTACATTAATTGCACGCTTTATTTTCTTCTTCTTCATCAGTTCCAATCCAGCCACATTAACTTCCACTCGAGAGATGGAGTAGAAAAGCCAGCTATTATCTGCTACGGGAACAGCTGTGTCGGTGACGCGAAAAGGGAGTAAACCTGTTCCCGCGACGCGAACGCAAAAAAGCAGGAAAGTACAGGTAGAACTTGTTTATAACAGGAGACTCGAACACAACAGCTATTGAAAAAAAAAATCTGTCAAAATAATATGGCTGAAGCATTGAAATGATTGTTTTATTAATGTATAGGTTCTGAGTAGACAAAACTAAAAAATGACAAGTAAAGGAAGAAATAGGATTGAATCGGACATAGAAAAGAGCCGCGAGGAATCAAATTGGAAGAAAGTAATTGAGTTAGCCGAGCAACTAAAACTGAGGTCTCCAACATCAGGCAAGTTTTTTTTATAAAGTAATGACAGTTTAGAATTCTAACCTATAATAATTGTTAAACTGACTTAAGTTTTTCTATAACCATGGTGGAGACCTGGCATTCACAAGTTGTGATTAATACACGTCTTGTCAGATGTGAAGGAAGGGCTTGGCAATCAGATAAATCTGTGCCGGGGCCAAGGATGGAACCCCGGATCCCAAGCACGGAGGTTCAACACCTTACCCCTAGACTGCCAGGTCACCGTTTTCTTCTGACAAACCACGCTTCATATCCATAACACAATGTTGGCGTTAAATTTATTTTATATACTACTAACTTTGCCTCTTTCGATAGTTCATTCTTTGCAATAGTCCGCATACATCCAACTACTCTCCGAGATGCATTTTCTCCTATTTATCTATTTCACCATCTATCCTTCCATTTTGCAGAACATTCTTTCCAGATACACAAAATCATTCACTTGTTTTAACATTTTTCCATTCATACTAAGATAACAATCATTTCACAAACTGTCCTTATTAAAAACTATTACCTTAACTTTGGGGACATTTATACAAAGGTCCATTCTGCCTGTCGCCACAGTCAAACCAAAAAATGTATTCTGCAATTCCCTTTCATTCTCAGCCATTAATACGGCATCATCTGTATAATTACAACAGCATTCTCACATTCACACTGTCCATTTTATCCTAGTCTTATTATTATATCTAGTAGGTTTGTCAGTTCAAAAAAATCTACTTTAATGTACCTAATTTATATATGTTATTTTAATTAATATAAGTTAGGCTAGTTTTGTATTGTAGGGCCTACCTACTTTTAAATTTTTAAATATAATTTAAAAGCACAGCCAACTTTAAGATTCATTGTAGTGGTATGTGTATGAGAGAGAACATATTTAAAAGTTCAAAAATAAGACAAAAAGGGAAGAAAAAATGTGCACTGACCTTGAGATGCTTATCTAAGTTGTACTTGTGTTGTGGATGTTAAGATCGAAAAGGATTGTTGTATAGGCCTATATTTGTTTAATAAAGGTAAAACCTGAACGGGTAGTAATATACGGTGCCAAAAAAAGAAAACCCCTTACAAATGTAGTAAGCCCGAGTAATGTAGCACATTTTTCTGTTTCTTGTCCATTTGAAGGACCTAGTTACACTAACCAATACATTTTGTTCTAGAATATTTGGCCAATTTTTTGATTGGCGAAGGAAAGTTAGAGCTGTATTTGGAAGAGTTCCCGCCTATTGATGTAAACATTAATAAGGCACGCACAGGATTGGCAGAAGCCAAACGTTACTTGTTAACCTCTGCAAGTGAACAAGGAAAAAAGGTACGTAACACAAATGTTCACTCATATCAAGACACCGTTCAAATTCAAGTCTCCAAGTTTGTTTAAGGACATTAGATTTCTGGCAAGTTATAAACTATCCCCCTCCCGAGGGGAGTCAGTTGATCCTATATTCCTATTGGTTGTAAGTAGAGATGTGAGACGGTAAAGCTTCCCTATATTTTCTTAGGGAAACTTTCCAAAACGGAAAATTTAAGGTTGGCCAAATACATGAGAGTGGATATGCTAACTTTTTCCCTATCTGGAACAGATGAATACTTTTTAAATTTAACTAACTACTTAACTTCAAGATGAGAGTCGGGTAGCCTACACTATCCTTGTAATCAACTTTATCAACAAGGAGAGTCAGGCATATAATCCTTTCAACCAAACCTACCTTCATAGTGAGAATGAGCCCTCGTTTATTATGTAACAAGTTGGATCCAACATGTTAGGAGACAAGACATGTAGAAAAGTAAGATGCGTTTATTCTCGCCAACTTGTTGGACCAACATCCTGGATCCTCCGCCTTTTTTTAATCAGTCTACACATCTCTAGCCATGGATAACGACGTATTACTTACCGTTTCTTCATTTATTGTGTTGACAGGAAGTGTACTCTTGCAGAAAAAACAAAAACGTAAGAAACGGTAGGTTTTTTTTTGCTAAACATTGAATTGAAGGTGTGTACATGGGAATAATGAATTACCTACATTCACAAAGTGGATTTGATAGCTTTGTACACATGTAACATCACAAACAACACCATACTTTTAATATAAATCAATTAGTTTAACTGTATTAGCCTTGTTCCATTCAATAATCACAAAATTATGCAAGCTCCGATTTTAAAAGTTAAACTAATCTGAAAACAAAACACATGCCTCACCAAGGTTAAAGACTCATTCAACTTGATAGCGCATGTGCAGAACCTCCCAACTCAGCCAACATGTTGGATTGGTCGTTTATTTTCTCCAACAAGTGATCCAACACACCCCAACACAACTTGTTGGCTCTGACCAGCTCCCCCAACACCAACATGTTGGCCAACATCCACAACAAGCTGGGAGTGCGTTTATATTGTAAGATAACTTGTCGGGATTGTGTTGGCTAACGTGTTGTTTTACAATATAAACGAGGCTTTAGAGGGGAGAGTCAGGAATACTATCCTTGTAACTAGCCTTATCTACAAAGTGAGAGTTAGATTTGAGAGTTAGGCACACTATCCTTGCAACAAATCAACTCTAGTTGTACGTCAGAGTAGGGTTAGCTGTGTGTAGAGAGGTGGGGGAAATGCGACGTGATGGACCTGCAATGTATTTGTACCGAAACGTGATGTAATTGTATATATACCCCCCTTCAATCCTATTAGTTGTACGTCAGAGTAGGGTTAGCTGTGTGTAGAGAGGTGGGGGTAATGCAACGTGATGGACCTGCAATGTGTTTGTTCCCAAAAGTGATGTAATGGTCATGCGCTGTAGTGGACATGTGATGTAATGGTGCCCACCCTGAAAGTTTATTGGGTGTTTCAACTCCATATTTATCAGCAAATAAAAATGAAGTCCACTACCAATTAATATATTCTAAACACAAATAGCCCAAATTGTTCAAAGAGACTGGATTCATAGGTAAAATAAATATTCAGACTCATAAAACATTGTATCCATCCTATCTCTTTAATTTAATAAACAATCTGTTATGTTGGTAGATTGGTGTTCTGCTTGACGCAAACCTTCTACTAGGGAAGCTTCACTATGCCATGGGTTTGTATGAAGACTCCCTCAACTATTACAACCAGGCTGAGCTACAGACGCTCACTGAGAAAACGTTACCCAGCCGCAGTCTCAGGATTGTCGCAGAATCCTACGCGATCAAAGGTAGATGACTGATTACTTTGACTAGTCTGGTTCTTGTGGCAAAGATTAATAACATAGTCTCTTTATTATCATATCACTTTAACCAAATACTAACTTAATTAAATTGTCAGCATATATATAAACAATACTTTGCTTTGTTATATATATCAGATTTGACACACACCTGGGGAATCAAGAGGACCGAGAAAACACAAGGAATTTTTGATGCCAGGAAAAAAACTGGAAAATGCAGATAATTTTTAAAAAAATACTAGAATATTTTTGGATTTGAGACAAAACTGCCTCGTAATATAGTTGATCTCTTATCATAGAAGAGAAAGTGAACTGAAAAAATAAACACGCTGATTCTAATGTCTTATCTACCCCCCTTTCAAAACATGAAATTGCATGACAACTGCATACATTTCCCCACCACGGTTTCACAATACAGTAGTCAATTTTATAAAAGATTGAAATATTACTCCCCTATACTAACTCCCCTTTAAAGTTTCTGAAACACTCAGGAAATTTTGTTTTAAGAAAATAATGCCAACCTTGTATATTAAAATAAAACTGGTAGCTTTTCCACTGTACAATATTTTTAAAAGTGCTTGAACTAACTTTTGTCTCTGATTCACTAACATTTGTTTGTGACTCACTAACATAAATTTTTTCACATATGTTACTATGTTAAGTTGCTGTTGTTCTTTTTTTATGTGTTTGGGAAAGAGTTGATCGTATATTGTTGAATACGCTAGGTTCTAGCAGTCATCGCATCGTCCCAACCATCTCGCGAAGAACCTTGAGAATTGCTGCCGAGTCATTGGGGTTGAAAGGTAATGTTGGTAAATTTCCCTTCAAGTGTAATAGCTAAATTAGACATGTAAACGAGGACGACTGTCAGCTTTACCAAACAAATCTTTGTCTTTAGTTTAGATTGCTGCTTAATTCCTTGTTGAATGTTCAGTTTATAATCTGACAGTCTTATCACAAACATGAATCACTGTGAGTTAAGTTTCTTATTAAATATACAGTGAATAATATTTTACTTCTAATGTAAATAAAAAATTGGCATATTTGAATTTAGGCTAGAACATTTCAATTTTGACAAAATAATACTAAGGAAACATTAGTACACCTCAATTACGGCACTATACTTAATACAGGATGACACCTAACTGAACAAAATGTAATGGGCCAGTTTCAAATGTGAAACTGGCGCATTCTATTAGAGTTTAGGTAGGTTTTGTCTTGTATTTAGTGTAGCGTCACATCTTAGGCATACTTAGTCTGATGATTTGTTCAAGTCTTGCACAAATAATGATTTCACATGTAAGTTCTTTAATGAAAATTAAAATAGAAACAATACATATATTTGTTGTTTTTTATAGACATCGCTTAGCAAGTCCTTGGTTCATGTTCTTGTTTAGCTATTACCTGTATTATGCTTCCTCCTAGCTTTGTTTTTCATTTTAGTGCTCGTTCCAGGTGCTGTCATTAATGCTGTGGACTATGTGTGTTGCCTTCTGTGCCTCCTGATTAGTGCTGTTCGTCGTTCAGTTTTGGGTCTGTCTGTCTCTTCTGTGTTTTACATATGTTAGCGGGTGAATCGTGTTGGTCAACACAACTCTGGATATAAAACCCCCACACTGATAGTCTGTACTGGCACTAGAGCATATAAACACTAAGTGGCTGTGGTTTTTTATAAGATTATAGGAACATTTTCAGTTTTTTGAAAGATTAGGGCCAAAATGAAAAATTTCACTCCTAGCACAAGGCAGTTTAATCGGGACCTGCTTTGATATAAACCAAGCTATAGAGGAGGGACTCAAAGCAGGCCTCTTAGACACCAAGAGAAGGCACCTTCACAGCCCGTCTTAGATTTTAGCAAGGCAGAATTGGCAGCTCTAAGATGATTGATTTTTATTTTTCCTCAAAACAATATACTTATAAATATTTAGCACTACATCATACTAACCTTCCGGGAGACATGTACATATTAACTATGCTAATGGGTTAAATATGAGAGGTGTAATTTAGATTAAGTGTACCCGCATTTTTATTTTAAAAAATAGGAAAAACCACTCTTAGTACACCCGACCGTGATTCGTACCCTGATCTCCCTGTCATTTGGCAATTCAGTCTATGACAAGAGTGACACCTTAGACCATGTGGCCACTGAAGCAGGTAATATATATTAACTAAAGTAATTTTATAATGTACCATAATTTTTTCTTGATCTGTATTTATGTTTAAATATCAAAATTTTGTTAAAAATCGCACACACAAACTAAATCATATTAAAAATGGGAATAACTTATGCTGGTCACTGTTTATTTCACCCCACTCGGTGGCCTAATGGTTTAAGGTGTCAGTCTCGCAATATATCGGACTGCCGATAATAAGGAGGATATCGAGGTTTGAATCCTGGTCGGGTGTACTGGGAGTGGGTTTTCCTAAATTGTTTTCCACTCTCTCTCCATTATACTCCATATTTTTACACGTGCTTGCTCACAGTTATTAATTAGAGGCTTAAATAGCTATAAATTTATTTATTTCACCAACCATATAATTTATTAAAAACCTGTCCACAAATTTTGAGAAAAACTCTACCAACATTTCAAATTTAAATTAATCAGCCTATCTTGTGTGTGTTGTAATATTGTGTACTGTTTAGTTCTAAATATAAAACTGCATACACATGTAATATTAATTCCTTCCAGGACCATCCTTAGGAATTTAGAGACCTTCCTTTTTTTGTGGAGCACATGTTTGCATAGTGTCATATAGTTCTTAAATATTTCTCGCTTTATTGAGTTTCTGATTAATTTCACCTCTCTTAAGAGGCCCGCCCTTGAATTAGGTCTCTGACTGTTTTGATTTTCTCTAAATACAATGCTTTGCAGTACACTAGTTAAGATATTAATAGACTCTTTTATATTTATATTAGAGATGGGTCGAATCATATATTTCTTGAATCTGAATCTTAAATTTTCTTTTGAATCCCAAATACAAATTCAAATCTATATAATTTTACATTTTAAGTTAAAGTGAAAATATTTACAATGGAATTTAAAAAAAGGTTTTTTTTTGCTTGGTGCTATTGACAAATGCTAATTATTATGTTTGTCAAGTATATTATCTCATAAACAACAATAAAAAAACTATTTTATACTAAATTAATTATATGAATACAATTTTGTCCTTTTTTTTGTGAGTTTGTTTTCTCCAAACTATACAAGTGTATAGTTCCTTTTACCAATTGTGAAGCTTGAATCTCTCGAATACATTGGAATTCAAGGAATCGAGCGTCTCCCTCTCTAACATATTTATGTTTGAGTAAAGCTTACGTGACAGGGTATTTAAAATATTCATGGATAACTTTAGCTTAAAATGGTTTTAATTTTACATGATCACTGATGTATTAGTCGGCATCGCTCAAGACATTTTATGCTGTGAAGGAATAATTTCATGTTGTTGGTGAGATTTTAGTAAAGTCCCATCTAGTTCACGGTCTAGTGGACCCCCAGGGTGACATTCAAATATAAATAAAGCTATGGTCCAATTTTTATAGTAAGGGCCTTATCTGACAGTTAGTTTCATTTATTCATAATATGTCAAGTCATGGGATCTCCAGCTGTCACTTTTGAAAAATATTATCAATATAGTAAAATTTGGTTGATGTTGGTCTAGAACAAAAGTATGTTTGTATTTTCTAAAAGGCTCTTCTTATTAAAATTGAACTGTATTCACACACTTAGCGATTTTACAGACCAGATCAAAACAATAGACATGGCTACACTTAAAGCAATCATTATCTACTGAAACAACGGTTTTATTTGTTTGCTAGGTTGAATAGGTTTTGTGCTTTTCTTTTCTTTATGTTTGTATTGACCAGTGAGTTATAGGTTTTCCATCAATACATAGCATATATTTTACAGGTACAGTAGCCTCATGGCTTCTTTGGTGCTGAGTGACGGTTCACAGCCAAGAGCTGGCGGCTTTGAAAAGCTACCAGACCAAATTATGTATCCCTACGCCGAACCATATGATCTGCAAAAACATGTGTTTAGCAGCTGTCACTTCTGACAGTCAAAATTTTAGGTATATACCTAACTGTTGACTGTCAGAAGTGACAGCTGTGAACTGTCAGTCTGCACCAAAGAAGCCATGGGGCTACTGTAGTTCTCCTAAAGCACGTGTGTTTACTACGCAGTTTGGATAAAAAATGATTGGGATAGTTTTTTCGATAACGCAGTCCCGAGATGGCTATTACGCGATGTCTGAAAGTGGGCAACTGTGATTCCCCGCATCTATTGTGTTGCTCTTTCACCACTGCTACCATATATATCATATGCGCAGGTGTTGTTTTATTTGATTCCCTGCGCTAGTGTCTTGTTTCTCCACCACTAGGGCTATAATCGTTCAATTGCAGTTTAATTTGCTTTATGTGATCAAGGTAGGTATTATTTCTTTAGTCTACTGCTTCTTATTTAATTTTTTGACATTATTATTTATAAACACAAAAGGTAGACTGATAATATATAACCAAAATGAACTATAAAATATATCAAAATATGAATGGAAAGTGATTTTTCATAGGTCCACACAGTATCTACTACCCACAACCTTTATTTTCCCTTTTAGCTAATGTTTTCTACAACATCATTTTTCAATGACACAATATCTTTTCAGAACACCGCTACCAAATTAGGGGAACTTACTGTATTTCTTTTACTATATCTTAACTTAAAAGTAACATTTTTGTCTGGAAAATAAAAAAGTCATCATGCTCACTTTGTCAACAAAATTGAATGGATGTGTGAAATCAACTGTTTACATTGGTTTTATTATTTGAATAGTTCCTCCATTGAATCATACAAGTTGTTCTGTTAAACAAGTTGTGTGAATGTGCTGTCATACTACGATAATTAAGTCTTTTTTTATTGGGTTTTATACTTGTTAAATAGTGACCCTGTTCTGCTGAGTAATATTCAATAAAAGCTTTGTACCAAACATATATTGTGTGTGTGTGTGTGTGTGTGTGTGTGTGTGTGCACGCATGCGCGTGTGTCAGATTTGTCACTGTCTGGATATTTTCTTTATGGTCTGTATTTGTTTAGATATTATAAATAATTTCAGTTAACACTTTATTTTTATTTTAAATATTCTTAAAACATATTTTTAAATATATATGTATTTTTCTTTAAATCTGCTATTTTAATTGCAAAACTTTCTTCTATTCTAAAAATTATAAATTTAAAGATTTTATTTTCACCTAAGACCTCCTTATAAATAAGTTTTATTATAGAAATGGGCTGAATCCTATAATTCTCGAATCAGAATTTTAAATTTCCTTTCGAATATCGAATTTTTAAAAGTGTACAGTTTCAGTTAAAGTGAAAATACTTGAAATTGGATTTAAAAAAAAGTTATTTAAGGTCTTGGATTGACAAATGATTTATTGTTTGTCAAGCCTATTACTTGATAACAACAAAAAGAACACTTTTTTAATAAATCAGATTTGGGATTCGTAAAAATATCAAAAACGTATCTTGACTACTTGAATGAGAACTTTAGATATTTTTTTGTAGTTGGGAGAAAAATAAAATAAAAACAAATGTATGTGTATGTATAGTTATATATAATATATACATATATAATTATAGTATGTATATATAAAATTATAGTATATATATACACACACACACATATACATACACATACATTTGTTCTTATTTTATTTTTCTCTCAACTACAAAAAATGTCTAAAGTTCTCATTCAAGTAGTCAAGATACGTTTTGGATATTTTTACAAATCCCAAATCTCTTGAATAGCATGGAATTTTAGGGATTCTAGGAATCAAGGATTCGAGCTTCCCATCTCTACTAAAATATCTAAAACACAGTTATTCCTGCATCAGGCTTGTAATAACAAATATGTCGAACCTACATTATTTTTTAATTACATATTGTTTAATATTAATAAATTAATCAAATATTAGATGTCTTAAAGGAAAGAAGAAAATTCTGGGAGCTGAAGGAGGCAGAGGATAGGTTGCATTGGTGGTCTGAGTTCATTGATAAAAGGAATGGATTTGTCGTGAGACAAAACACATAATAATAAAATAATTAATACCAAAAATAAAGATGAAATGTTAAAGTGATCTGTGTTAAGTTTTTGGAATTCTTTTTTTCCTCCCTGTCACTATTTGCACAAAGTGAGCTACAACGAATAAACTTGTGGCCATCAATTTGTTACCTACCTCCTCTCGGGTGTCTTAGGGAAAGAGGAGGCCTCGCACTTAGGGTGTGTAATGTGTATTGACTGCCAGTGTTGTTCTACTCAGGTATGTGCCTCGAGAAGGTTCCCCTTCTACCTCCTCTCGGTTGTCTTGTGGAAAGAGGAGGCCTCGCACTTAGGGTGTGTAATGTGTATTGACTGCCGGTGTTGTTCTACTCAGGTATGTGCCTAGAGAAGGTTCCACCTTCTTCTTCCTCCAAGTACAAGCAGGCTGAGTGGGAGGAACAGAGGGTGCAGTGTTTTGAGCTTGCGGGAGATCTCACTTTGCTGTACCTACAAGAGCAGGACAAGATACAGCAGACAACCTATACCAACACAGGTAACTAGATCCACTGCAGGAGGCTCCATTAACTCCTGCAACCGGTCTCTGCAGTCTATCGTGCAATACAACTTCATTGTCATTAAAAGACGATATTTGAATATTTTGAACCTGCAAATATATTAATTACTTACAAATGATATTTTATTGCTATCAAAATGACCACCAGTCATAATTGTTAATATTTTAAGAAATTTAAATAGTTTAATATCAGAGCTGTGTTGAATCCACTATCTTACAAAATTGAATCTCAAATCCAAATCTCCAATTTACCTTTGAATCTCAAATAATATAAAATACAAATAGTAACTAAATGTAAACATTCTTTCTTATAATCCATTCATTATAACATTCACACATTCAGTTAAGTGTTAAATTACTGGTCTGGGGCCTGGTTGTTAAGTTCATCCTATAATAATAATAGGTTCTGAACCACCAATAAACATTATTAGAGGCATAAAACAAATTTTACTTGAAAAATTAAAAAAAAAAAATTTAAGGATTTGATTCTCAAATCAGAAATTTTCTTGAATCCTCGAATCTTGAATATCCTTGATATGAAAATGCAAATTTTCTATATAAGTGGGTACATAAGTATATTTGAGAAAAACTTTATTTCAAGGAATAAATATAAGATGTATGAACCAAAATAAAAAGAGCAAAATAAGAGTGTAGAAACGTTGGAAATTTGGAACTATTGAAATGTTTGTAAGTCGACTGGGGCCCAAAAAGGGTTTTGACCCATGTTCTAGTAGGGCTTGTTCCTTGTCCTTCTCCCAGCGGAATGCTAGTGTACACTCTGTTTACCCTGAAAGATAGCAATCTTAACTTAACGGACTATACTATGACCCAATCTTATAAGTCGGCATTTCTCAGAATTTGCCCCTAAGAACCCTGGGACTTTTCGAGGCCCTTTTAGGGCCTCCTCGAGACTTTATAATCTTAATGGGGCTGGATTTTTGAAACACACTTCAACCACAGCAAAATATTTCAACATACGGAACCCAGAAGAAGACATGCAATTCCTTTCGTCTTCTATTAAAGAGAATTGCAATGTGTTAAACAAAGCCATTACTCTCACTAAAAAAACCTTTTTGGAAAAAAATATGTTTTAAAAATGATGGTTTTATTTATTTATTTATCAAGTTATTTATATTTAAAATTTTAATTAATAAATATATATTATAGGGATGCTCCCTCAAATCCTTAAGGGTATTAGAGATTCGAGACTTATATCCTTAAAAAACATCTTCATTTCCAAGCGAAATTTGTTTTATAACTCTAATACTGGTTTTTTGGTGGCTTAGAACCAATTATAATATAAACTTAACAACCAGGCCCCAGACCAATACTTTAACATTTTAACTGTACGTATTAATGTAATAATGAATGGATTATAAAAAAATGTTAAAATTTGGTTACTATTTATATTTTCTATTATATTAATATTTCCTCTTATGTTCATAATTTTTTCCAAGACTCAAATTTGGATTCAAATGTAAATTGGAGATTCAGATTTGTGAAATAGTAGATTTGATCCAACTTTAATATATTCCCATATTTCTCAAAGTTTTAAATTACAATGTGATAAACCTCAAAAGATAAAACTCACTTAAAATCTTATAGGGACCTGCATTTTTTTCTTTTTAGGCGTGTAAAGGGCTCTGGAAACTAAAAAGTTTGAGAACCATTGCTATAAGCTCTACTATATTGGAACCTTGAACGGTAATAGTGCTATCATTGAGCGTAACCGAAAGGTAGCTCCCTCATCCTGTCCAATTGCTTTATTTCAGATGGTTCAAGTAATTGATAGCCAGTTTTAGCTTTAGATACTTATAATAAAATAAAGGTTTTTTTAAAAATCTTTATCAGGTTCATACTCCCCGCAGCCCCCACACCCAGAGAGACAGATTGGTCCTGTCTTGGAGACAGCCTTGCAGAGGGCCCCAATACTCTACATTCAAGGAGGCAAACTACAATCCGCTGTGGCTCGCTACAGGTATAGAATCACTGATGACTTACAGACACACTAACCTCCATAATGTCATATAAACCTTCATATTTCATTAATTCTGGCTGGTGGCACGTATATGGCATGCATGATGCACATGTCCGCAACAGAATCAAAAAGGGGCAAGGATAATTAAGAATAAACATTTCATACATGTGTAGTTTGTAAAAAAATAAATTGCTATGGCTATTTATTTATTTTAGTACCACGTCCTAACTACATGTTTGGGTTATTTGTGGATGCACAATTTAATCTAATGTGTTAAGGATGAGGAAGATTGAGTTTCGAGAAGATGTACTTGCATTTGTGTGAGGAGAGAGTAGGAAACCATTTATAAAAAAAACTTCAATACACCTGATTGGGATTCTAACACTAATCTAACTCCGATCAGATCCAATCCAGCAGTCCAACTTATTTTGAAAGTGATGCTTTATACCATTTAACCAACAAAGTGAGCTACTATTAAAGGAGTTACTACTATAGTTGTTACCATACAAGCCAACTATTTAAACAAAGCTGAAACCATTCATTTGTTTGACATTAACTGTTCTATTTGACTATATAGCTAGGGATGTGCCAACAAAGAAAAGGAGCTCTCTGTAAAGGGTTCTCATACCGGTGTAAAAAATGCAGAATTTTACAACTGAAACTGTTACTTACTATCAGAATTACCATATTTAGAAGAACACACAGGAAATAGCAATATAAACACATACAAGGAATTAATGCAATAGGGCTTTTACAATGAAAAGAAGAACTCAGTTCACACTTTACACTGCTACCATTGGACAAAGAGATAATGGCTGCCTCTCGAAGAAAATTGATTGTTACCGCCCAATCCCCTGACCTAGGTTTCATTCTATCATAACTCATCAGGATTACATGACTAGACTATCTCAGCCTTGCTTCCTCTAAATGACCATGCTATCTCAACCTTGCTTCCTCTAAATGACCATGCTATCTCAACCTTGCTTCCTCTAAATGACCATGCTATCTCAACCTTGATTCCTCTAAATGACCATGCTATCTCAACCTTGATTCCTCTAAATGACCATGCTATCTCAACCTTGCTTCCTCTAAATGACCATGCTATCTCAACCTTGCTTCCTCTAAATGACCATGCTATCTCAACCTTGCTTCCTCTAAATGACCATGCTATCTCAACCTTGATTCCTCTACTTGACCATACTATCTCAACCTTGATTCCTCTACTTGACCATACAATCTCAGCCTTGCTTCCTCTATGTTCTCCTTTTGACAACTAACATGTTCCTCACAAACTTCATTCCCATGGCCTACACTTTCCTAATTTCTCTTACATCCATTGTCTTATATTTCTGCGGCATACCTAACTATGAGTACAAAGTACGTCCTCTACAACACTTCCTTACATTTCAAGGTCACTTCTCTTCTCCATATCACGTCTCTCACACACCTATAGAACATCTCCCTCTGCCATCCTCTTCTTAATTAGATCCTCTCTACTCTCACTCTGAATCTCAATCACACTGCCAAGACACTTTACACTCTGTAAATTTCTCTACTCCCTCCATATTACATATTGCTAGTGATTTATATTTGTCCACACATGTTATTAGTGTTTTTAATGCTACCTGACTGTGACTTGTATATGTTGCACGTGGCAGGACAATGTTGAGTGCTGTGGAATCGAGCGCCACCCAGAGTCTTCGTCTTACTCTCACCAGACAGTTGGCAGAAGTGTTGTTACGAGGAGTCAGCGGGACTTTATACACTGCCCCAGATTCCATCGTGGAGACAGGTTGGTTCGCAATCTCTGTTACTTGAGCATTAAGTTGCAGGCGCTTGAACTTTCAACCTTGAGTTTAATTCTTAAGAGATTAGAGATTAGCATATAGTAGAATGGTTTAAGCTAGAAGTGATAGCCATCACACTTGCCTGAGGGATACTAGAGTAGAAATGAAGTCCTCAGGGGATAAATAATGATAACCCTCAAAATATTTATTTGTTAGTTTCCGACTACAAAATTTACTTCCAACAATACCTTCAACTTAGTCTAAAGAGTTTACTATTCTGCTAACAGTTGGCATCACATTAACGTTTCTTAAAATGAACAAGCCACATTCATTTGCAGTAAACAATAATAACCCACACTTTAAAATGGTTGCTGCTGAAAACAAAAGGTGCAACTTTACAAAAAAAAAATTGATTTGAAAGAAACTTTGAGTGATAAAGAAGATGTGATTAGTAGTGATGATAGTGTAAGGAATCCTGATTTTATTGTAAGAACATTTGAGGACAGTTTTTCCTCCCTCAGAAGGACCAGAGCTTAAGTTTTGAACGAAGTCAAAACATCATCGTTACTAAGTCAAAACATCCTCGTTACTAGAGTGGCTTATTACTATTTACGTGCCCCCACATAAATGTTTTAGTTGTACTTGAAAATCATTAATTAAATCCTAATGGTTTGAATAATTATTGCATTAGTTAAGAAATAAGTACTAATACTAATATATAATATAATATTGTCAATAGCGTAACACTTATGTGGCTTATTACTTTTTACATCAACAACATAGTGGATAGGTTAACATATGACAGGAGACCTGAACACCTATTTTCAGATTAAAAAGTAAAGATGAAACTAATGAACCTGTTCTTCTTCGTAACTGTACCTCTATGGTTTTCAAAGTTTCGCAACGGTGTACAGTATGGATGAGTAGCCCATACAGTTCAAGTGATTTAGTTGGAAGTGCAGTGAATGTGAGGAAACATGGTCGGGGTTAGTGGGACCTAACAAAAGTTGAATTTCCACTCAAATATAAATCAGCTCTCCCTATTCCAGCTCTCAAGTTTCAAGATGTAATGTCCTGCTTGAGCCGGATACCTCCAGTTCATAGATAGTATTTTGATAAACTCGTATATTTTAGTGTAAACACACAAAATGGTTCCAAATTTATTGATGATGATGATGATAATAATAATAATAATAATAATATTAATATTAATAATCTTAGAATATAGGGGAAATTTTTTTAAAATATTTTTAATAATACTCTTTGTATAAAATCAGTTTTATGTAGCAAAAACCTATAGACTTTGTAAAATGTTTCATGTAAACAATGATAACCAACCATTTTATTTTAAACTTGTCCTATAGTCAATATTTATGTTTCATGTAAATAATAATAACCAACAATTTTATTGGACACTAGATCTTTAACTAGTGTGAAATTTAAATAAAGTTTTAATTTCTGATACTTTTTATAACAGATATTGAAAAACAAGGAAATATAAAAAATATTATGTTAAAAATAGCCTCCTAAGAAAAACGCTTTGTTACCAGATATTTTCCAAAAACTGATTTCACGATATCTCAAATGTTTAAAAATGAGGGTTGTCATTATTTACCCACGAGGTCTTCAAATGGTTTAGATAAAAGACTAAAAAAACACAAATATACATTTTATAAAGCTGATCTTTCACTACCACAAGCAGCTTCTTTAAGTTGATAGATTAAACTGTTCTATATTGGACTGCAATTTTGACTGTCGACAGCTAAGTTTTATTTTCCAGTTAGGAATGACATCTTTTCATATAGATGGCAGCACTTGGACTAGGTAGATAGATAAATACTAAGCAATTGTGTTGTTTAATAGTATATTATAATTATCATCATAATTATCACTATAATAATCATCATTATTTGAATCCTCAAATTCTTAGAAATATACATTTTTAGTTAAAGTAGAAATATTTAAAATTTAATTTTAGAATGTTTGTTTAATGCTTGGTGCCGCTATTAAAATTAATGAAATTTTGGTTTTTCATGTCTCTTACATCAAAGAGAACACCTTTTATGTAAATTAATTATATTAATACAATTTTGTCCTTTTTTGCCAGTTTATTATTTTTCTAACTACACAAATCTATATAAATTCCTTTTACCAATTACTTTAAATTGTTATTTCATCTCAAGTTCTTTATTGTATTTGAGATTCTTTTTTGAGATTTTTACGAATCTTTAATCTCTTAAATACCATAGGATTTGAGGAATTGAGGATTCTAACATCCCATTTCTAATACTAGATCATTCAATACTTAGGTCAGCATTTATTTAAATCATGATGAAAGGACAATTATTATGTGTGTCCATATTTTAAAAAAAATAATTAAAAATTAGTATTAATAACAAAACTCTACTCTCTTTGGTGGCCGCATGGTTTAACACGCTACTTTCGCAGTAGATTAGACTGCCGAGGACAGGTATATTGAGGTTTGAATCTCGGTTGGGTGTACTGAGGGTAGTTTTTCTAAAATGGTTTTCCACTATCCCTCCACATAAATGCGTGTACACTTCCTATAAAATATAACCTTCCTAATTCCTAAAACCATTAGCGTAATTAGTACATAAGCATATAATCCAAACAGGTAGTAAGACGCGGTGCTAAAAAATAGATATAAAGATTGGATAAATAATACTTGGTACTGCCCTGAAACATTTGTGAAGAGCTCGAGTTGTTCACTTCACTGTTTTTGTTTTTTTTAATTCCTCTAAATAATAGTTAATTAATATTAAATTGTGTATATCAAACCATGGGTAAATCATGTGGAAAAATTGTTAAATAATGTAATATAAATGATAGTGAAGAAAGCCAACCTGATAGGGTGGTTATGTTAGGTCTGGACAGGAACAAACACACTTCTCTCTTCATTTTTTCTTACACTCTTCATGCTTCTATCTTTGATTACTTTCACAGATATATATATATATATATATATATATATATATATATATTTAATCCTGAAAATATTTTCTTCTCATTTTTTGTGTTTTTCTGTCTTAATATGAAAAAGAAATATCTCCGAATCCGCAAAGTTGGTTGCATGGTCACCCCATTTTATACTGGACTACCGGTGATGGGGTTCGAATCCTGGTCGGATGTACTGAGAGTCAGTAATCTTCCATCATGCACAGAGAGTGTTTTTTCCTAAATTGTATCAAACTCTTCCTCCATATAAATTCTTATACAATTCTATCTTCCCCTATTCCTTTTTTATTAGCATAATTGAGGGGGTCGGGTAAAAACATGATAGCACTAATTTTATGAAAAAATGTGTTAACATTGAAAAGTTGTTTTTATAGTCATTTAAAAACTTGAAGATAGCAAATATTGACAAATATTTTATTTATTTATTACATTTAGATTTACAGATTTTTTTTTTGCACCGATGCACTACCCATTTGGGTTATACACTTATGGACTGAATACGCTAATTGTTTTAATGATGAGGAAGGTTATATTTATAGGAATTGTACCCGCATTTGTGTGGAGGGAGAGTGGAAAATTATTTTGGAAAAAGCACCCTCAGTACACTCGAACGAGATTTGAACTTCAATCTCCTCATCATGGGCAGTCTAGATTACTGTGAGAGTAGTGTGTTATACCATGTGACCACCAAAGCGGGTATTTACGGAATTAATCAAAGTTTAAATAATGAATATATCCCATCTAAATATATGAGGGTTGTCATGTTTTTTCTCCAACCCCCCCAATTAATGTATGTTAATGCATGTAATGTATGTATGTACACGTTAGGGCAAAGAATATGCTTCAAAAAACTTAAAAATCTTGAGCTACTATTAAAGTCATCATAAGATGGAAGTGTGAAGAATTGATAATAGAAGCCTAATCTAACTGTCCCTTTAGGTACTCTTACCTTTCTATCATTTACACTATATTATTATTAAGTGTTTTCATAAACAATAAACAATAATAATTAAATAGTAAAATAATAAATAAAAAGTTATTAGACATTAAATTAATTCTTTAATTTATAACTGTTGTGTTAAAATAATTTTAACTAGCTTTGAAACAATAAGTTGAAAATATTGAGCTAGGGTTTGTAAGATTGAAACTTTATACTACGTTTCCCTAGTGGAAATCACGTGAACTATCCCTTTTTCTTTATATTACTAAATACTTAGCTTTGCTTTCGTAATTGATGACCAATAAAACATCTTTCAGCTGCTGGTTTGCTATTCGCTCCTCTGCACTTGATGGTGTCGCTGGACTCCTGCCATGATTTTCAGAGGGTAGGATTAGGTACAGACCCAGTAGATTGTGAAATACATTTAAACTTGTTAATTTTTCTGCACACCTAATACCCTATTAATACTTGTGTTCTCATAGTTTGACATTCCTATAACAGGCGGCTTATTTTCTTGGTTTTTGTGTTTTGTGTGTGTGTGTGTTTTTTAACATCTCATATGGTCCTGCGACTTTTTCAGATTCTTTTTTAAGTGGTTTGGTGTTCGTTGGGAGAAGACTTGTTAATATTTTTATCAAGTTGTTCCTTTTTTTTGCTTTTTTGTTCTAATTAGTTGGTAATTATTTTGAATACCAAATACACAAAAACTTGTGGTTTGAACTCAACATTTTTAATGAGACTAATCTAAACTGTAAAGCTTTGCTGAGTAAATCCCTCATTTTCCCTTTGAGAATCTGAACCAGTTTCCTCTGTATTAAGTTTTAGTACAATACTTCATCTTCCGAAAATATGCAATTAATAGTCCTCATTGTAGATTATTTATCTTTGATTTGGGAAAATTATCTTTGCTGAAGAAATTGTCATCCGAAAGTGACACTGTCTCAACTAATTTGGAAAAATCACTCTTTGATTATTCCATTAAAATGGTGTTTAGTTAAAGTATTTTTAGTAACAAACCTGCGGTATATTTTTGGCACTGTTTTTCAAATAATTTTTTTTAAAGTAAGATCTTGTGAATAATTTTCTTACATTAGTTTTAGAAAAACAAAATTTCTAATTTAGCATATTAGTTTTAGAAGTCAATAGTGTGCTATCCCCTCACTTGATTTATTTTTCACTTAAATGTATAATCTTGTGCACACATCTTACGGAATCATGCCGTCTGGTACTTTGAATGTTTGATTGTAGCATCCAAATTCAAGGTCATTAGTGAAGACCAACAGTCTTATCAACAAAGATTTTGGGACCTAACAAATTGCAAGCTTTTAATTCTGAGGGAGAACCTATTTTCTATACTTTAGCAACACAATTGTTTATAATATAAAATAAGATGCAGGAAAAAAAATATAGGAACAAACTTATTATGTATGTTGCAATGAAAAGCTTAAATCATCTCACATCTTACACTGCTGCCATTTGACAAATTGAACCACCCATTATATTTCAATTTCTTGCTCTAAGCTTTTTATAAAGAATGTCTTCATTGAGGATTGGAAAATACAAATGTAGTATAATTTCTTAGAAGTATAAACCAAATAAATTAAAAAAAGCAAAGTGTTACATAATATATTGAAGTGAGTATATAAAAGAAAATATAATGGAAAACAAGTCAATACAATATTATGATAGTTTTTTTATAATATAAAATACACTATTATAAATAAGCTATTATATATTATTATTATTATTATTATTATTATTATTATTATTATTATTATTATTATTATTATTATTATGGCGAAGTTGTTATTTTAGCAAAAGTTTTAAAATTTAGATTTTTTAACATTTTGTCTACAGGAATCTAAAGCTAAAAAAAACTTTTGAATTTGTTTTGAAAGATATCAATTTCGCTTAAAAATCATTCTGGCTTTGACCAAAGATATATTAAAATGTTAATTCATCTCCATTTACAGCTGTTATATACAAATTAATATTGAGGCGGCCGCCTCGGTTAGTAAGAAAGTATCAATCACTATCAGGCCACACGGATTAAAATACAATAGTGTCTGCTGTTTTTTGCAACTTATTCTCTATTTTGAATAAGCTTATACTCCCTTTCACTCTTCATACACATGCCTCAAATATCTTAACATTTTCAGCTGTGATTCTATATTATTAATAATATTTTAACGTGGGATCCAAACAATGGTGGAGGCCTTGCATGTGAACCTATAAAAATTACTGTATTTGTTAAAGGAAGGCTAAATCTAGAGCCCTTTTTCATCAAGCCTGGGCTCATAGCTCTGCAAATATCCTTAAAAAGTTATTTAAAATGAGCTAATATCATATTTTCATAAATTTATTTCTATTAATAAAACTCCAACTATAAGGTTATTAAGGAAAAACAGCCCTATTGGAATATCTTGACCTTATTTTGGTGTGAACCATATTTTGAAATAACACTTTGAAGAATAAAATACTGTTTCTGCATGGTAATTTATTTCTCGCTTATTGAGGTGGCCCCCTTAATATGAAAAAATCTGACGTAATTGAATTGCATGTTGCGACACTAACTTGATTTATCAGATTAGAATGAAATAATACGAACATTTGTAAAATAAAACATTTTCTTTCTTATTTTAATGTACAGAGCTATAGAAATAAACCCAATGTACAGTAAACTCCCGATTATCTCGGGCGAATTATCCACTTTGCGGCTTAACCACGGCATCGCCAACAGTAGGGGTTACGCTTTTGAAAAACGCCACGTTGATGGAGAATACAAGGCTACCGATTGTTGTACTCAGTAAATCCCTAAGGAAGAAATAATGGCCACGGAAACAAAAAGTTTATTCAAAGGGGACTGCACTGGAATGGACTGACAACCTGCTTAATTATCTGTAACAGGAAGATGACACGCTTCTAGTTGACAAAAGGATGTTATGGAAAATAGGAAAATACTTGATGGGATAAGGAAATAGAAAGCAGCTGCAATGCAGCAGAAGACTTGTACAGACTTTAAAATAATGTGTCCATTTTGAGCATACTGTACATTGGTTTGAAGTGTTTTTTTTTTATCCTAGTGCATGAAATATAATGATGTGTTCAGAAATGCAATCACAATAGGTGAATACTAGTTTGAATTTAATGTGCTACAATCTCTTGTTTTATTAAATATGCGGATTATCCGTGGAACTCGTCCCCTCCATTACAGCGGATAATCGGGCGTTAACTGTAATATTTATATCCAGTAAAAAAAATTAAAATAATAATCAAGCTTTTATTCGGCTTAAGGAATATTTCATAGATTCAATTTGGGTGCACTTTGGATTGAAAAAGTGGATGTTGCACAATCTACAACCAATCTAATACCCGAGGAAAATTTATAAGAACATGTTTGGGTTAATGGGGGGGAGTTAAGTCATTTTTTTTACAAATACTCTTGCTTTAGTAACAATATAAACAAAAATGAATTTACTTTTGTTAAATGAAATAAACTCCTGTATGCTCTGTACTAGTTGACCCACATCACCTTCTGTATATAGAAAGATATTTTGTATGTATTCTTCAGTCACAGGCTGCACATTTGTACAGCACTACGTGAACATCTTGGTGTCTTCTTAGATTAGAAACCTTACCACACAGTATAGATGCACATTTTAGAATTACCTGAATAGTTTCACCTTTTAAGATGGTTTAGTCGTGTTTAACCTGAACAGGTAGTAAGATGCGGTGTTAAAAAAATTGTTAAGTCTTCAAACCTTATTTTGTGTTTATTTGAATTCAGAAGGAATGGGATCCTCAAATATTTGAGGAGATTTTAGGAGATATCAAATTCAATATTTAAATTTACTAAAACCATATTATCAAATTCAGAAATGAAATTAGTCTTAGAGCTTTTTTTTTTATCAGTGTGTTTTACTACTTGTTCAGGATGTACCCATATATGATAATTTCTCTAATAGGATAAAGATGAGGAAGGAAACATTTTAGAGGTAATCTACCCGGATTTGTATGGAAGGAGAGTGGGAAACTGTTTAGTAAAAACCACTCTCATTACACCCAATCAGGATTCAAACCCCGATCTCCCTTTCATCGACAGGCTATTCTATTGAGAGAGTGACACCTTAGATTATGCAGCCACTGAAGCGGGTAAATTTAAGAATGAGTGTAATAAAGTAAACCCTCTCATTTCTACCATGTTTTTTTATTAGAACAAGGTTAAATAAAATAGTGTATTTCCCCGCTTTAGTATTCAGTTAATTAAATGTGGACATTATACTACCTTCAATATTTTCATCACAAATTAGTAACTTGATTTGCAAGTAACATCTCAGATGTTTCTTACAAGTCAGTTTTTATTATTTAATTTTGAATAAAGACAGTTTTAAAAAAAAATACTTGCGGTCAAGACTTATGTTAATTTTTCTTCAAATGATATATTTACAAAAGGTCAAAGTTCTTAGACCTCCTTTTCATCCTTGAACATGACATGCATTTACGCATAAATAAACTCATCATGTTTTAATCATAGATAAGTTAAACATTTGATGTATTCTTCATTTACTTTGAAAGGTAGCTTACCTTAAAGTTTCCACTATAGCTCTGCTTATAAGCTAGGCTCATAATATATTATATCAAAGTAAGACTGCCACCTTTCATGGTAAATGGAGTGTTCCTTGATAATTTTGCTGCTCATGTGAGCAAGAATGTTCTTATGGCTAAAATATATGAATGAATCTCATCCATATGGTTTGGAAAACAGTGTTTGTCAAATAACGTTGGAATAGTCTCTGTGCCACATTAACAAGTTCTCGTGTGTGTGTGTGTCTGTGTCTGTGTCTGTGTCTCTGTGTGTGTGTCTCTGTGTGTGTGTCTCTGTGTGTGTCTCTGTGTGTGTGTCTCTGTGTGTGTGTGTCTGTGTCTGTGTCTGTGTCTGTGTCTGTGTGCATTTGAAACAAAGCACTCCGCTTAACACGTGTGCTAGGAAGTGTTCTGCATCTTGCAACATGCCGATATGTGATGCCCGCATGACCACCTGTGCTGCTCTCACACTCGCAGACAAGCTGAACTCGCTGTTGTTGTTTTCTAGTGACGACCAGCAAGAAGTCTTTCCAGGTCTCCAAAACAGATAGCCCTTGGAAACCTCGCAAATACACCGGACTCAACCTGTTTGTCCCGCGCAACGAGAATGAGGAGATAATACTGCTGTTGCTCATCAGGTAGGCAGGCTATAAACCAACTAACCCCCCACCCCCTCCTCCCAACACCATCCCTCTCCCTCCTCCAATTCTGTTGGAGGAGTGTAACCAAAGCTTGGGGAGATAGAACTTTTTAGCTAGCAAAAAAAAATGGGTTCAAGGCCCTTGAACCCTTAAGTATATTCGAGGATTCGAGAAAATCTCAGATTCAAGTGTTTGAAAGATAACATAATTTAATATTAGTTATTAACGAGCGTATAACCCGAACGGGTAGTAAGACGCGGTGCTAAATAATAATTATTAACGATATTGTTAAGCTATATTATGAATTGACCAATTTATTTAAAATGTTATTGAACGCAGCAAAACAAGGCCTTAGCCATGATCAAGATTCTTGAAAATTTAATGTTAACTAATTAGTGTTAGAAAGTACACATTTTGTTGTTTTAGAATGCATATCTTTCAAAATATTTTGACCTAGAATTATTTCATTGGTAAAATGTTGTTCAATTCTAGTGAAGCGATGGCGGCTCGTGATGCTGTTCTCAGTCAGTCCCCAGAGTTCAAGGAGGCAAGGATGCACGCTTATGACAACGCAACGGCCATTTATGACCTCATGGCTATTGCTCTGGTTAGGTGGGGGCATGTCGAGCTTCTTCACGAGGTAAATTGTTTCTACTTGAGTCTGAAGGGACAAGACGCTTCAATCACACACTTCTCGAGGGAATTTAGATTTGGCTCAGTAGAAGTATAGATTCCTCAAAATTATACTTCAACTGATATACTTACCTACTTAGATACTATATGGCATTAGGAATTCGAAAGTTCAGTGCCACACTTACAAAAGTATGCCACCTATCCCTATCTTGAACTAGTTATTACCTTCCATCTCATTATACCCTATCCCTATCTTGATCTGATTCCATCCAGTCCACCTCATTATACCCTATCCATATCTTGATCTAGTTCTATCCAGTCCACCTCATTGCACCCTATCTCTTTCAGGTCCATTCTAATGTTATCCTCCCATCTCCGTCTAGGTCTTCCCAATGGTCTCTTCCAATTGGGTTTACCAATCAATACCTTGAATGGGTTCTAGTTTCTTCCATTTGCACTGCATGTCCTGCCACCATAGCCTGTAAGATTTGATTACCCTAACAATGTCTGATGATGAGTACATTATATGTAACTCATCATTCTTTAACCTCCCCTCTCCATTACCTTCATCTTTTTTTTTGTTAAAATATCTTCCTAAGCACCTTGTTTTCGAACACCCTAAATTTCTCCTCATCATGTTAGTTAAGAGGCCAAATTTCACAACCATAAAGAACAACTGGTGAAACTATGGTTATGGGACTTTTACTGATATAGCACAATTAGTCATACACACATTTTATGTTGTTTCAAATTTTCACAATGGCAAACTCTTAATTTATACAGGATTATGTCTCAACTTGTAAAGTTTGTTCAAATATTTGTTGAGAAATGATACAACACCTCATTCCTTGCTCACCTCATACAAATACCATGATCATATAATCCCCAGGTTACCGATTACTGGTAGCTCCAGCAGAACATCTAGATTAAAATAATAAACTGGTGCTGTCACAACAATATTAACTAGTCAATAAATTAAACTAAGGAAAAATGACGCCAAATGGCTGTATTAAATTAAACATTGAAAAGAGGATAGAATGGCAAGGATTACACACTTACCAGAAAATTGAAGGCCTCAAAGTTTACAATTAAAAACACAACACATATATTTATGTAATTTTCATGGTACATCAGTCCCCCTCTTCAGCAGAATAGAGTAAAACTCAGACTGGACTATGGCAGCATGGCTAGAAGTCAGTCATGGTCACTTAGATACTGTATTTAAGTGACATATCTAGCGCTGTATCTAAGTGACCATATTCTACCTCTAGTCCAGTTGATGTTTTACTATGGATTCCCCGAAAAACAAGCGCAGAACAGAAACGTGATCACGTGATTAGCTCTAATCCAATCACAAGATTTCCACCTCATCGGCACAAGCTGTTTTGCTGAAATTTAACTTATCTCTACTTTCTCTGCTCTGCCTGAGATCTTCAGCACAGGAGAACCAATCAAATCTCAAAACCAACCCTCTCAAACCAGTGCGCATGTGCATATGACAGCGCATGCGCTATATATCAAACAGAGAGCAGACAACTTCTTGGTTGTTGTGAGGAGATTTTAAATAACCTGTTAATGTAAAGCGTGTGTATTAATGTATTGGATTGTACCACGACACAGTGCTATAATTTGAAAACATCCATTGGAAGAATTATCTTAAATATGTAATTCTACTATAAAATAAAATATGTTGATAATCAGCTGTCTTAAGTTTGCGTTGCTGTGCAATATGAGTCAACATACAGCGTGTGAATTGCTGCGCTACTCAAGCAAATTCTGCTTTCTGTTTGTGGTGAACATGTGAATCAATCTTTACTCTCTTCTGCTGAAGGAGATTGTGTAGCATCGTTCTGAGCTATAAACCTGCTAGCATTAAAAGAAGTATCAATAAATGTTGATAGGATAGTATTATGTACAATCAAACTTACAATGTGCCTCAATTTCATGAGGTTTTCCCGAACTGATTATTCACCCCTCTCCGTATCCCACGATGCAAGCATCAGGTTGCAACCTGATCCACGATTAAACTGACCTATTTGAAGCCAGGACAAACTAGTTCCTGCCAAGAGCGCAAGGAGGCGTGTCCTGTGCTCGAACCTACTAATACCACCTTCGAGAATAGTCTAGGTGACTATTCTGGGCTTTTCCAGTCTGGTGGACAAAGTAGAACAAGAGACGTCATGTCCAGTCTCGTGGCTAAATCTTCTGATTATACGTCACACGTTCCCCTCCCATGGTCCCTCATGGCCTTTTTTTCCTGTCCCCTACCGGCCCCTCTCTGTAAAACTGAATGGAATATAATTATACTGCCGGGAGTGCTAAGGAAAATCACTCTTGGTGGGATATCTACCCAGGACACTGCTACACCCTATTATATTGTTAGAGCAAAATTTATATGTCAGTAAGATTTAATCCTAAATTTGCTTTCGGCCTCTTTAAAGTAATAGAACTTATCAAGTTTAGATTTAATTAAATGTAAATCTTTCTGCTAGAATTTGTTTTGACTAGATACAATTTAAATGTTAAATTGGGATATTTGTGCTCTAGACTTTTTGATACAGATGAAGTTTGAATGTAACTCTTTCTACTAGAGCCTGTTTTGACAAGATAAAGTTTAATCGTATGTTAGGATTTACTGTGGGATGGTGGATAAGTCTGTTTTGACAATGATTAAATTTAGATGTAAAATTTGGGTCTTTGTGCATTTGACAAGATAAAGTCTAAATGTAAACTTTTCTGCTAGAGACCTTTTGACAGTAATAAAATTTAAATGTAAAATTTTGTGATCAATTGTGTTTTACCCAATATAATTTTTTTTATTATTAAAACACATGACTGGTGTTTTTGGTATTATATTACGTTATTCTTTTGCCTAACATTTAATGCATTATATAATATATAGATAGATATTGATTAGTTATGTCGGGCTAATTATACATCATACCTTTTAATATTTAATGGTTTTTATGGTAAAAAATAAATATTTACCAGATTTACACTGTTGTTGCCTTACAATTGATTTTTCTAAGTGGTTTTACCTTTAGTGGTCTGGGAGTATTGTTTATGAATTAGCAAATTTAAAATATAATTTTTTTTTCCTTTTGGTGCTCCTAAAGTGTCTGCAGATCGAGTTGCCAGATTACATGGACGATTACATGATAATATAATTATTCTCAAAATCCTGACAGCTCACTCTGAATTCAATTTTATGTAATGTTGTACGGTGGCTTTTGTCCTGAAAGACATGGAATGGGCTAAAACTTAAGTACCCCAAAAATTTCATAGTCATGTGTTTTGCTGTGTTTTAATTGGGCACGTTGAGGCCTACAGTTTTCTGGCAAGTGTGTAGTCCTTGCCCTTCTAACCTCCTTTCAATGTTTAATTCAATAAATTAAACTATAATGGTTAGTGCTTTTGTTGTTGGCAGTCGTTTGAACGTGCGATGAAGTTTTCGTTCGAGGAGCCCCATGTATGGACCCAGTACGGTCTGTGTCTCGTGTCTATGGGGCATTATGTACAAGCACTCTCAGTACTGAAGGAAGTTGCTCGTCTTACACCCACTAAGGTGACCCCTTGTCTTCTGGCGGCCAGAATCTGCTATGAACATCTCAACATGGTAACTCCCGAGATTATTTTATTTATCACCGCATCTTACTATCCGTAATTTGTACTAATTACATTAATGTGAGATTTGGTGAAGAGTACTACATTTAGAGGAAACATTAAGAGTTTTAAGCATAAAAGAGCTTGTATGACACGGTGTATGGATTTTGTTGAAGTAAAGGGAGTATGCAAGGATAGGGAAGTGTGGAGAAAGTTAGTGAAGATAGATTAAGTACGAAGTTGTTGTTTTTTGAGCTAAATACATTTGCACAGTTTCTTGGCTACCCTGTAAGGGAATGGTGTTGTTAGGTATGTATGTATATAAAGGTGTGTATTTAGAGGAAGTATACTCACATTTGCATAGAGCGTGATTGGAAATCTATCTAGGAAAAACCACCCTAAGTACACATGACCAAGATGCGAACCCTGATCTTCCCTTCATCAGCATTCCAGTCTATTGTGAGAGCCTTAGACCATGCAACCACCAAAGCAGGTATTCTCAAGCCTATTCAGGTATTAGCGGCCCTTATTTTCCCTCTATCCAGGTAGTTGCTTAGGAAGGAATGAAAGAGAATGCAAATAAAGGTAGGGATGTAAGGGATGCGAGAACGAGTTAATGTTTTTACTGTTTTTATGTTAAAACATTTTTTTGGCCAAAATAAACAAAATATTTCTTGAGTAGAAACAAAAGTATAATTTTCTTTGTATGGTGATATCAACAGTTGTTGAATATCTGTCATGAGCATAGCGGCAACAGATGAGAAACTTTTTAAATGAAGAGAAAAGTTGTCATTAAGTTCCAGGATACCCTTGACAGATATTCAACAACTGTTGATATCACCATGTGAAGAAAATTAAACTATATGTTTCTACTGGAGAAATATTTTATTTATTTTTACCAAAAAAGTTTTGCTATAAAAACTGCAAAAACACCTTCTCTGGCGTTCCCTATATCATCACCTTAATTTCAGTATTTTTGCAGTTTTTATACGAAAAATTTTATTTTTTAGTGCCCCTTTCTGAACACTTCTTGTATATTTGTCATGAGTATAGCGGAATTTAACCAGGACTTTTATTTTTTATTTAAAATGTTAAAATGCACTTGTGATACACATTCAAGAACTGTTGAGATTACTCTTCATCATTATCATAAACTATCTGGTCGAGTAGATTTGGTGAAATCAAATTGACAGATTGTGCGTGTGTGTGTATATATTATTGTATTTGTGTGTTCAGCTTAGCGAGGGTGTAGAATGGAGCAAGAAGGCGCTCGCTCGAGACACAGCCTTGCAGCAGGGCCTCCAGTCTCGGAGTCACCTCCATATCGGGATAGGCTATCACCTCCAATCCCTCAACATGCACCTCAAGCAGGAGAAACAACAGCTCACAGCCAACGCTCTCGACTCTTTCCACAAGTTAGTTGGGTTCTAAAAAATTACTTCATTTGGTCAGTAGGGATGTGCAAAGGGTCACTTTTTAAATGCAAAGTTTTGAGTTAAAGTGAAGCTTTGGAGCAAAGTCGAAGGTTTTTGTTAGAGATTAGTCACACCCTATGTTCCTTGAATTTTTAAAAATGTACAATTTTAGTTAAAGTGAAAATGTTTAAAATATAATTTTAAAAAGTTGTTTAAAGCCACTGACAAAGGCTATTTTTTAGAGGTGTGCTAAGTCCACTTTTTTGGTTCGAAGCGAAGTCTAGTCAAATATGAGAAATATACTTGAAGCGAAATCGTAGTTCGAATATTTTTCTATTTAATTTTGAGTAAAAATATTATGTTGACATTGAGTATATTTATCTAACATCAAACTAAATCTTACATTTATTTTTTCTCAACACTTTTATTTGTGGCTTATTGCTGACATATAAATGTTATATTCACTTTACCTTTGTACTAAAAACACTTTATATGTACAGCCTGAGTAGTTAAAAAAACCATGCATTTGCTTTAATATCATTGGATTTTCCCTGCATGGTGTTTTACTAATATTTCACACACAAGATACAAATTAACAAAACACACTAGTTAACGGACATTCGAGAACAAGAACGATGTTATAGAAAAAATATGAGTTTAAGTTTATTCGGTGGGTGTGTTTATAGTTTTACTGTTTTACATATCAGCAAGGAAACTTTTTTTTTTCAAGCCATTTAAATCTTGCCATGTGAATTACTAAAAAAATATATGGTTCTAATTTTGAAAGCGCCTTTAGCCAATCTCGAAAATAATACAACCTTGATAATAATTCTACTCATTAAGTAATTCTTCACATAATCTGTATAAAATAAGCAATTTTTTTGTAGATTTTATTTAATTTTATTTTAGTCAAATATTTAAGATTCTATCTAAATTAACAGGAATTTTAATTTATAAGTACTCATTATTTGTGTACTTTTTTTTTAATAAGCAAAGGAATGTAATTTTCCTCGTACATGTGCTCAACTGTCTCTCAAGTCTGCCGCTAGCCTACACATTAACAAGAATTTTACCCGCCTCGGTGGTGTAGTTGGCTAACGCGCCAGTCGTGTTGAGCCAGACCACCGAGGACGGGGAGATCGAGGTTCGAGTCTCGGTCGGGTGAACTGGGGGTGGTTTTTCCTAAAAAAGGTTTTCCACTCTCCCTCCACGCAAATGCGGGTTCACTTCCTCTAAAATTCAACCTTCCCAATTCCTAATCCACTAGTGTAATTAGTACATAAGCGTATAACCCGAACGGGTAGTAAGACGCGGTGCTAAAAAAACAAAAAAAAACAAGAATTTGAATTGAACATACTGATTCATGTAGTAAACAACTGAAATGACTGTGTGTCGGAATTTTACACTCCTATAATTGGCCAGTACACAAATATCTAATACTTCATGACACATATAACTAATAAAAAACATACAACTAACCAACTTTCCATTGGTATTTTAGGATTACATCAATAGTGTCCTTATCCACATTGGTGGATATGCAGATAAAGGTGTTGGCCATGTCTGGTTTGTTTTGCCTGTGCTTGAGGGGCTGGGGTTTTTATCCCACCTTGGTTTAGTGAGGGTAGTTTGCCCTAACTGATTTTCTACTCTCCCTTCATCTAAATATGGGATTTCCTTTGAATTCATCTTTTACTTATTCCTAGCTCATTAGTGTACATATGCGATTAACCTGGACAGCCTAAGACGTTGAGCAAATAAATTTAAAAATTTCCTGGCTCTTATTTTTTTGGAATAAATAAAAATGTAATAAATATAAAACGAGTCCTTCATAGTAAAATCACAGATCCACAAAGTTTTCAGTAAAACATTCATTTTTTAAAAACATATAAAACCCTTTCCTCATCAGAAAAAAGTACAAAATTTGAGCGAATAACTTTTTTTTATGTATTTAATGTTCACTTTATGAACCAGGCACACGACTTTGTAACTAGCTTAAATCAAGAACACACACAACACCCACCATAACTTCACTGTGAAAGGGGAAACCCCAATTTCATAAATAACAAATTTTTGGTCCAAGCTTGGCATTGAACCCGGGACCCTTATCTCTGTGGGCAGACACACTGATGACTGAGCGAAGGTGTTAGAGCATATAATGCTGATACTGAAGTTACCTATTTGTACAGTAAAGGAATCATTAGGGTTCTAAAGCTGCCTTGTTTTATAAATATATTCACACACACACACCTAACTCTGCCAGGGCCCAGCAGACGGACCCCAACGACCACCTAGCAGAGTACTACCTTGCACTTCAGTACGCGTGCATATACCAGATCACCGAGGCAGTCACTCACGTAAAGATGGCTCTGAACCTTCGCTCGGAACACGTCCCCTCGCTTCACTTGCTGGTGCTGCTGCTGTCGGCCCACAAGCAACATGGGGAAGCGTTGCAGCTGGTGGAGGCAGCCATCGAGGAGTACCCTGACAACCTCAACTTGCTCAACGTCAAGGCTCACCTGGAGCTCCAAAGTCAGGGAGGGGAGGTTCGTTGTCTCAAACAAACTGTTCAGTTTCTTATTGCGATTTATGGTGAATAAAATTTTTATTTTTGGTTAAAAATTGTAGCAAATTATCTTTTATTTTAAGTGGTAAGGCGCAATAAGTAGAAAAATTATGGCTAAATTTCTAAATACACAAAAAATTAAAATATAGAAATTTAAAAACAAAATCATATTATAGTTTTCTAAGTTCTTGTTTCTTTTCCTTCTTTTGTATTTGGTCACAATAATATCCGGTTAAGGGAAATAAACTAAATATGCTGAGGGAACTCTGTTTCTGTTACTGGAATTTGATCATTAAATTGCATTTAAATCCACAAAATTGACCATAATTCGAATTCAAAAAATAAAATAATAAATTTTGCTAAAACATTCAATTTTGTTTTATTTTGTGCGTCTAATAATTAATCCATAAAGCTACAATGCAATTTAAATATGCTCTGATAGCCGAATGTTCAAATAATTTTTTTTAAAAACACGTCTCTTGATATTTTGGTGTCTTTACTTATTGGAATGATAATACTATGGTAGGAAGAATTTGGTAGGGGGGATCGATTAAGGTAAGGTACTAAAATAGTTGAGCAGAAATTTATAAACGTAAGAAACCAAGTGGGCTAGTAACTTTCCGGGGAAAGCAGTCTGGCAGTAGAACAAACAATGGAGGAAAATGAGAATACAAGTTGTGTTATGAACCCCCCTCCCCCCCAACCCTTCCCCCATTAAATAACATCATTCAATTACTAAAGCTCCGTTCTACACTCCTGTACCAGTTACCTTTTGTTTCCCAGTCATTTAGGTCTTTCTACCAAAATATGTGGACTTTTGTACTTTTTGAAGTGGAAAATCTCAACTTTTAAACTATGTTTCTAGGTCTATAGATCTATAGGGTCATAAAAATAATATTGTGTTCATTCCACCAAACACCAAACTTGTGTACTGTTAAACGGTTTATCAATATCTAACCTAACACACCATTTGAATGGCAATATCTTAGATACTTAGGCAGCCTCCTTAAGGAGGGGGTATGATTATGTAATGAGGATGGAAAAAGGAAAGAACACAAAAAAATAACCATGGCAAAGAAGTATGTAGGAAAAAGAGCGCAAGAAATACCAAGAAAGAGATGGGAGGAGCAGATAGCAGCAAATGTGCAGGTGAGAGAAGAAGAATGGTAAAAGGATAAAGGAAGATTGAGGTATTTTAATAAACGTCCACGGGCTGGAAACAGTTGGCGGCGAAGTAGACGACGACTAGAGTCTTTTTTAATGTTATTTTATATGTATTGATAAAATCTATCAAAGTGACAGCTGTAGATCAAATGACTTGACATTTGACTACATTAAAGCAGTTTTAGTAGCTTCTGTAATTTTCAGATACTGTCCTTCCTGCCAGATTCATTTTACTGGTGGTTTTAAAATCTCTGTAAAATGATTCAAGATTCTTGGACATATTTTTCAAATAATTATGACACACTAAAGCAGGGTTGTACAAAGTCCACTGTTTTCAATTTGAAGCCAAATCTAATTATATTAAATAGTCATAAACCTGAATCAAAGCTCAAAAAATCAAAGCTCAAATAAAAAAAAAAAGTGTTGTAAAAATTATTACTTTAATTATATTTGTGGTGTGTACTCTGTTCACCCAGAAATGCAGTGATCTTAACTTGACCAAATACAGTAAGTTCCAATCTTATAAGCTACTTCATGGTGTCAGCTCGTAATTGAGCCAAATCGACTGAGAATATCCCATTTTGTTTTGAAGATAGCAGTTACTTCCGCATATAAAGTGTGTCATGTATTCAATACAATGATTCCTCCGACCGTTAATCTCGGTTTTCTAGAACAGAGCCACTACTTTTTTAATTCAAGTAGCTCCTCATTTGTCCTCATGAGGCTGAGTTGGCCCAAAAATTGGATATAAATGTGAATTTTGTCTTTCTTAATTATTTTATATCGACAAAGTTTCAGAATTGTGAAGTCTGATTATTTTTTTCTTTACTTTACACACACCTATATATGGTTTTAATTTGGTTGCACCTGTTCATGTCCAGTTACTATAGCCACTATATGTTGTGTGTTCAGATAGCTCTGCTGACTGCCAAACACATGCTGGCACTATGGAAGAGTCTTTACGAGAACCAGACAATATCAGACCTCCAGGATCAGTCTGACAAGCGCAGTGACACCAGGAGTGTATTCCAGCTCTACACCTCAGAGATGTCTGACAAGGACTCTAGTGAGTGTTTATTACATCCGTCAAATAGATCATTAGTCAGATTTTTTTTATATGGCGATGAAATTAAGATACATTTATAAATTGAATAATGACACTTGGATACCGATGACTAACCCACGGTCCTTGGCTTAGCGCACCATTGCTATACCACTATGCTAGTTAGGATTTGCTCTATGCTCAAGGTCATTATTCCTTTACCCTCTGGTGGCCGCACGGTCTAACGCGCTACTCTCTTAGTAGACTAGACTGCTGATGACGGGGATTTCAAGGTGCAAATCTTGGTCGGGTGTACTGAGGGTGGTTTTTTCCAAAGTGGTTTTTCACTCTTCTTCTATGCAAATGCTGTGTACTTCCTATAAATATAGCCTCCCTCATCCCTAAAATCATTAGCATAATTAGTACTTAAGCATATAATCTGAATGGGTGGTAAGACGTAGGGCTAAAAAAAATCCACTTAGAGCTTAAGGCAGAATCTGTGATTATTTAGGGGAGAAGTATCTTAAGTAATTTATTTTTAATCACTGAGCCAGGAAATGTAATTATTCCCCTCTAGATAAATTACAGGCTGAAAAACTAGTAGTTGTTTGTTAAATATATCAAAAATAAATCAAAAATAGTGTTTAGCGCTGTCCCAATATGAAGTGTCGTGGCCCTGGTTGAATGAATAGCGTCTTTGGACAGGCTCGCTCCATGCCCACTCCTTGGCTGCGTCCCGCGTGGAGCACACCATGTCAGAGGTGGCCTCCTCCATGAGTTCCTTCACCCCCCGACCTGGCCCCCAGAGAGCGTGGCTGCTCCAGTTGCAGATCTGGCTGCTACTGGCCGAGATCTACCTGTCCCTGGAACAACTGTCCGCTGCCACCGCCTGTCTCCAAGAGTCTACCTCCATCTTCCCCATGTCACACAACATCATGTTTATGGTAAGGAAGATGGTAAGGGGGGAGCTTGCTTCATATGAATTGAAAGGGGCAAAACCTGTTTTTTACTATACTTTTATTAGGGATGTCATATTTTATTCCTCGATTCTTATTTTCAGCGAGGCTTGATCCATGAGTTCAAACACGAGTATTTGGATGCCAAGTTTTGTTTCCAAAATGCTGTGGCTATCAATCCCACACATATCAAGAGTCTACAACATTTGGTTAGTGGCTCAGACATTATTTTTTCATTGCTGTACCCTGCATTTAGTCTAATTTTCAAAGTTAGGGCCTTTTAAAAAACATCAACCTATTTTTTTGTGCAGCCAACATTGATGACCTTTTACTACATTATTAGTGTTATTTTAGAGGTATTAGGTATGAGACTCTCGAATCCTAAAATCCCTCAAATCTTTAAGGAGATCCTAAATTCAATTATTTGAAAAAATTTAAACTCTTGACTCATATCCTAAAAAAAAAAATCTATTTTTAAAGTGAAATTTGTTTTATAGCTTTAATACTGCTTATTGCTTATTCAGAATCAATTGTAATTATTGAATAAACTTAACAACCCGGCTCCAGACCACTAATTTAACACTTAACTGAATGTATGAGTGTTAAAATGAATGGATTATAAGAAAGAATGTTAACATTTAGTTACTATTTATATTAGGTAAATTGGAGATTCATATTCAAGACTCATATTCGTAAAATAGTGGATTCCACACCACTCTAACAGTTATTGATAATATCCATCAAAATTGATGGTTGCACATCACATAGTTTGATGTATGGATATGTGAAAGTAGATTTAGTAGTTCTTATAGCTGTCAGATAAGAAAATTGGACAGTTAAAAGAAATATCCTTAAAAGTAAAACCACTTAACTATTTCTATGCCATGACATCTTCCTCAGGAAGTTGACATCAATGATGCCAACTTAATTGTGAAGGATGAAAGATTCTCTGTGATGGACTAAAAATCATTTTGAAGTTCTTCTATTGTTTTCTGTGAATGGTAAGAATTGCTAGTGCTGCAACATGGTTGAAATCACACTGAGTTAACCAGTATTTGGATTGAGCGGTTTACTAAATTCTATAATCAAATTAATACTTCTTGAGGAAGATTTCATGGAGGCATCGAAATAATTAACTGTTTTTACTTTTCATTTTTTATTCATTTTTCTATAACTATGTATATCCTATTTATTTTATTTTTTCTTATAGCCTGGCTTCTTAACTACCTGCTTAGGTCATATGCATATGTACTAATTATACTAATGAGGGAATAAGGTTGAATTAATATTATGTGTACCCGAATTTGCCTGGAAAGAGAGTGGAAAACAATTTAGGAAAAACTGCCCTCGCTACACCCAACCGGGACTCGAACCCTGATCTAGTTATTGGCAGCACAGTCTAGTGCAAGAGTAACATATTCAACCACTGAAGCAACTTTTTATTTTCTCAATGCACTTTAATTCATACACAATATATCTTCCTTGTTAGAAATTTAGTTTTATATATCCTTAACCATAACAGTAAAAAGTTGTAAAATGCAGTTTCTATAGTCATGGTGTGTGTACAAGTTGAAAGGGGTTACAAATTCTCTTGTGATTGGCTGGTTATATTTTATTATTTTGACATGTTTGCTGTATCTTGTAGGGCCTGATCCACCATTATCTCGGTAGCAATCGACTAGCGGAGAAAACTCTGAGAGATGCAGCTAAGATTGATCCCAGCTCACATCAGACATGGTGAGTTTGAAAAGATGAAACTATATCAGACTTGGTGAGTCTGAAATGAGGAAAACATGACTACACATTATTTAGGTTGAGCACTAAGTGAATAGGGAAACAATAGGGGTCTGCAATTTCAAATTATTTAATTCGAGGGAGATTCTCGGAAAGCTCCTGAGTGTCGAGTCGAGTTAAGCTTGAAAATAAATTAATATATATATATATTTTTAAACTTATCTTTAAATAAAAATCAAACAATTTACTATTAAATTTTTAGAAAATAAGACTCAAATATATAGATTAAAATAATGAATACTCAAATGATAGGACACTTAGATAAAAATATATGATTGTGAAGCGAATATTCATTCCTTTTACATATTCCTATCTAAGTGACCTTTAATACCAATTTCCTTTTTCTCCCATTTGTGGTTTTTTTTTTTGTTTCCTCTTTTAGGAAGTTGTGTTGTGTTGTGTTGTGTTGTGTTGTGTTGTGTATTTCACACTCCCTCCTGATGAATTCCGATGAAATGAAACCTAGGTCGGGGGGTTGGGTGATAACGATCGATTTAATTCAGGAGGCAGCCAGTTCCTCTTTTTCCTGGGACAGGAATGTAAAGAGTAAACTGTGTTATTCTTTTTATAGTCGAAGCCATATTAGGTTCATTGCCTTTTATTTGTTTTCATCCCTTTCTCCTATAACTTCTTCCAAATATAACAAAATACCTCAAAAATCTAAAAGAGGTTTTCATTAAAGAGGAAAAACAAATGTTTTCTAAAATTTCCTTTCTACCAAAATACTACTCTTCTCGACTAGTTTATGTCTTCATTTCAATCTAGTACAGGTTGAAACTCTTTAGTTATGCATTCTCTGCTCCGGCATGTTTTGATTCTACCATCATTAGTTTGGGGGGCAGCTGCCAGGACGACGGTATTAGCAGGACAAAGGCGCCAAAGTTATTTACATCTGGAGCAGAGAGTTTTGGTTGTAAATTCTTGCTTTGGCTTATATTATGGCTGTACTCTTTCAAGATACCAAGAGTTGTGAAAGGTGGTGTATTATTTCCTGTTTTAAGCTTTATTCTACCTTATATGATATAGCAATAAGGATGTAAATGTTTATGCTAATTAGGGGATAGGAATAAGGGGTTAAAGCGTTCTTGGGAGTCAAATTCTGTGGTCCGGTAATTTTCGAGACCCAAGGATGCAGGAGTAAAGAGTTTCAACTTCTATTATCAAATTACTATTTTCAAAATCAATCGTTAAAAAATGTGGAATCTTTTTTTTTTTTCCCAGGTACAATTTAGGTAGAGTTCTGGAATCTCTCGGCGAGTTTGACTCTGCGAGTGACTCGATGGCAACTGCGTTGGAGGTGGAGACATCCAACCCCATCCTTCCTTTCAACTCTATCCCTCTCACGTTTGACTGAATGTCGACTGTCACTAAGTCTGACTCTTGTTTCGTGTCGGGCCAACATCTTATTGCTTTTTTACTGGACGGAGAAGTTCCTAACAGTTGGTTCACTCTTTATTTTCCAACACACACATTCCCCTCTTCCGAGACATGTCTCTTAAGGGTGTACGAAGTCCGCTTTTTCATTTTAAAGTGAACCAGAATCATCCTCATCAACTGTTTCCAGCCTGTGGCCTGGTCAGTGTAGTAAAATGCCTCCATCATCCTCTATCCTTCCTTCTCCCTTCATTTGCACACTTTCTCTTGTCTACTCTTCCCATCTCTTTATTGGTCTCTTGTGCGGTCTTTTTCCTACATACTTCATCTCCATAATTCTCTTTGGTATTCTCTCCTTTTCCATCCTCATTGAGAACTTCATTCCTTCGAAGTGAACCAGAATCAAATATATGACATACTCCTGAATCCTAATCAAATTTCAAATATAAGTGTTTTACTGCACAATCTTTCTGTTCATTTTAATCTGGTAAATCAAGCTTTGATCACAACATGTAATCCAAATACTTCAGATGTGTTCATATGAATATTAATTTGTAATGTACATAACAGCTTAGAATGGCATAATAATTGAAAATAAATTTAGTTTTTAAGCTGTTGCTATACTATAATTGGTGAAGCTTCATAATTGCCAAAGCCAGAGTTTTTTTAAAGCCAAGTCGGATCTGACATATTTTTGTTTAAACAAGTTGAAGTTTAGAAGTTTCGTACACTCCTACTATCTCTCCTATTATGAAGAAACTTTATTTTGATTTGAATACAAGGTTGATTATCGGCATAATAGACCTTTCTAAGCTTCAAGAGGTTTTGTCCAACCGAACATTTTCTAGTTATTTATAAGACAGGGTCATACGTACCTATATCTTCAAATTGCATTTAGCTGTTGTTTTTTCGACCTGCATGAGAATCAAATAACGGTATTCATCATCCACATCTAACATCTTGGTACACTAATACAAGCAAAAGAAAATAGTGTTAAGGTGGGAGTATAAGAATTGCGAGCTAAGGGCAGTATTTTTGCAGTTTTTTATATAAAAAATTTTTTTGGTCAAAATAAATCAAATATTGCTCCATTAGAAACATAGTTCCATTTTCTTCACATGGTGATATCAATACTTGTTGAATAATTTTCAAGGATTCCCTGGAATTTTATGACAACTTTTTATCTTCATTTAAAACGTTTATCATCTAATGACAATATGATGATGACAAATATTCAACAACTGTTGACATCAACATGTGAAGAAAATTAAACTCTTTATTTCTACTGGTCAAAAAAAAAGTTTTTATACAAAAACCGCAAAAAAACATGCCCTTGACTTGCGTTCTCTACACTCGCACCTTAACGGACAGATTCACTAATCATAAAACGATAAGGCTACCTTCACATCCACAAAAAAAAGTCCATGCTACACACGTGCTATAGTGTTCATTGTACACAGGGTGGGTAAATGTTTGTCTCATTATTTTCATCCACAAATGTTTTTCAAGAACTTGTTTAATCACATGAAAGGCTTCAACTTATGACTAATTTAAAATACATTTTGCTTACTAACTTCAAATATTTATATCTTTCTCTAAAAATTATACATATCGCATATATATAAACAAAAAAAAATTGTTTCTTGAGATCAAAATAAAATCACACTAACCATAGTATGATTCTGGTGGGAAGGACAAATCCGACGGTTATAAAAGTTACTCAAACTACTTTCATATATTCAAATGTTTGTATCCATTACCTCACTGGGTACTTTGTAAAGAAGCTGATTCTATAATAAATAAAGATCATATAGTCCACTCTAGTATTCTAGAGGGCAATGATTTAATATGTCAAGTCTAACAAACTACTTTCTTAGGAGACTAAACCGCCGATGACAGGGAGATCGAGATTTGAGTCTCGGTCGGTTGTACTGAGGGTGATTCTCCCAAAATATTTTTCCACTCACCCGCCACACAAATATGGGTACACTTCCTTTAATATAACCTTCCTAATCCCTAAAACTATTAGTGTAATTAGTACATAAGCGTATAAACCCGAACAGGTAGTAAGACACAGCGTTAAAAAAAAATCAGGTCATGTTATTTGAAACAGTCACTTTCGATAGATAGTATCAATACCTATAAAATATCAATTAAATTGGTATCAAGGTTGGCCACAAAAAAAAAGGGGGGGGGGGCTTTTTTTCTAAAATTTCTTTCTGCCAGAATCTTACTATATATATGGCCTAGCTCTATATTTGGTTATATGTTGAAATATAATCAACATCAGCCATCATCATCATCACGATGAACAGTTTCCAGCCACTGGTCAGTTTTATATAGAACATAAACCTCGACAACATTTCTCCTCACCCCACAACCTCTACTCCTCCACCGTGAGCCATTCCTCTCCTTCCTCCTCCATACTTCTCTACACTCCCTTCAGCCACGTGTTCCTTGCTCTTCCTCTTATTCTCCTATCCCCCCCCTCTCCACTTCATTTTCTGCTTGTTAAGTGTGTCAAATACAAACCAAAGACATTACTACTGCCCCATGCTAGTAGGTGTAGGCATAGCTCCGTCACAGTGTTTGTGGAATGTTGAGTGAGAGCTACAGTGTTTTGTGGAATGTTGAGTGAGAGCTACAGTGTTTGTGGAATGTTGAGTGAGAGCTACTGTGTTTGTGGAATGTTGAGTGAGAGCTACTGTGCATTTCATGAACTTGAACTGTCCACATTTTAACTTTGTACATAAAATAAACGTTTCTCTCTTTGTGATACATGTAATGTTTAGACCCACAAGCCTTTCTTAGTAAACTTAGGTTTAAATATGTCAAACTCGATTCCTCGATTCTTATCTTTCAAATCCCAGTAAATGAAAGTCAACGAAACAAAATAGCAACTGTTATAATTTGGTAATTTTTTTAAGAGTGAACATTGATGTTTCACTTTATTACCAGAAAATTGAAAATGTACTCCACATGAACTTTGTGTTTTAGTGATCTTATGCAAATAAAAATTGCTCGTTTTAGTTAAGAATTTCCTTTTGCAATATATTTTACCACCCCCAAAGGGAAATTGAACATTTTATGAACTAAGAAAATTTCTCGCTGTTCCGTGAACTGACTTCTTTGCTTGTTAATTTCACCGACAAGATAAAAGCTGGTTCATTTCATGCATTGGTTAGCGCTTGTACCGCCCAGTTAATGGATTGGCTATTTCATGAACTGGGCAGCTCCAAACTCTGACCATTTCATTAACTGGATGAGTTTTTTTCTCGTCGGTGAAATGAACAAGCAAAGAACGTGTTTGGTTCAAACCTTTAATTCTTTTAGAATTAAAGGCTAGGTTTAGTTAGGTTGGGTCAGAATATAATTCTTAATATATACGATCTGAAAACGAATTTCAACAAATTTTTTAGTAGATATATATGCCTTTTAGGCTATTTTCAACCACATCACGGTATGGTATATCAATAAATAACATATTTTACAGTGAGGTTGGATGCATAGAAAAGAATTGAATTATAAATGTTGAGAAATCAAAATCGAGGTTAAAATTTAATAATCGGAATTGATAAAAAACTTGGAACATGACATTAACCCTTTTAGTGCCACAGCTATTATCACATTTTCCTAAGGGTTTGCAAAAAAATTCGCCAAACCTTTATTTATGAAGCGATTATTTTGATTTTTCCATCATTTTAATCCGTATATACTATTCTTTAATAATAATAAATTAATACAATGTAATTAAAATTATTTGATTTCTAAATTTTTAATTTAATTTATAATTTTTTTTTCAAAACTAATGCTTTTAACGTATTTTAAAAGATCTTTTGATGTAGTGCATTTAGTTTTATACAAGAAAATAAAAGTTTTGAATATATATGAATATAAATAGTAATTACATAAATTTTTATTTGATATCCTACATTAGATATTTTTGGGCCGTTATTGCTTACCTTACAACAAGATTTATTATATTGCTTACCTCATGAATAAATATTTAAGCCTATACATAATGAATGTGTTTTTCAAAAAACCTTTTATAATGGATAATTTCATATTTTTAAAAATTATTATATAAATTTATAAAGTCATTACGCCTATTTACTTACGTTGATAAAGACATCTTTTCATTCACACGACATACCGTGAGAATATAAATAATATATTTTTCTAAACTGATAACAATTTAGCCCATACATTTTAAAACTGTTTACAAAATGCTTACATCAGTATGCATGTGAGCCACACTTATGTTTTATCATGCAGCTCGTATGTAAATTTGCATTGCAGTTAGCCCATTGAGTACATGACCCTCCCAATGTAAATGTACTAAACTCCCAGTTCCAATAACTATTTACTGTTGATTTTTGTTGCCAACCTTATATAAAATAAATGAGGAAAATGTTCTCTTTCCAGTGAAATATGAAACTACTACACTATCTATCAGATAAAGCGAGAACTAGCTCAAACTTGGAAAGTCGATCAGCACTTTTAGCGATAGTAAGCGGAGACGATCAGATTGGCTCGGGGCACTAGAAGGGTTCATTTTATCTATCAATCTTTCGATTATTAAATCTCTATTTTTTTATTTATATTTATTCAATTATTTTAAAACCATGTATTTAATTGTTATATTTGTTGACATATATATAAAATGGTTTGAATTCTAAATTTCTAGAGTCTGAAAAATTTTCCTTTGAATCTTTAAAAATGTACAATTTTAAAGTGAAAATATTTAATATTTGATTTAAAAAAATTGTTAAAGGTCTGGTGCTACTGATAAACGCTTATTTTTTTGGTCATGTTTGTTACTTCATAAACAAAAAAAACTTTCTATGTAAATTATATTTATACAAACTCATGATTTTTTTTTATTGTGTGTCCTTATAATTCTTCTAACTATACAAATCTATGTAATTCCTTTTACCAATTGCTTGAAATTTTTATATCATATTAAGGTCTTCTTAATTTTATTTGAGATACTTTTTTGAGAACTTTACGAATCTCTAATCTCTCAAATATCATAGGATTCGAGGAGTCGAGTGTCCCATCTCTAATATATATATATATATATATATATATGTCAATGTGATGCACATAAGATGTAATTATGTAATATTGTTAATATTGTAAAATAATCTATTGAAATAATTGATCTTGTATAAAGACAGAGAAAATATATATCATTGTTGATCATTAACTGTGAATAAAATAAACTTGTTGACTAAATCACTTTTTACTTGCTCCAGCATTTTCTCACATAGTATTAATCTTGGTACAGCCTAAGCTCGAGACGTTGTCTACCAAAGTTCTGTTTCAACATTTAATTCAAGTAAACACTTAGTTCAACATCAATACCTAACTCTCGGCTCATTTTAAGAATATTGGCATTATTGGAGTTGCCAAAATAATGTGTGGTGTATTTGAAACAAAGCTGACCAATATTCAAAATGAAATTGAAACTTCACACATATCTTGTAGATTACATAATTGGCAAGAGTTGTGAATAGTTTAATACGCACATTACATGGTTTCCAATAAAATGAGCTTAAGCTTTAATATTGTCACCACACGAGGGACTGATATAGATACTTGCTGGGGGATTCGTGATTGACATTAGTCTAAGGTTTTAAAAGGTTTATTAATACTATCATTCTACTATAAATCTGATGTTAGAGTGAAGTTACAATGAAGACCTTAGTGAATATAGAGAAGTGAGTGACTGAACGAGGTGGTATGAGGTTTTTTCCTACGACCTGGCTGATAGCTACGTGGTCCCTGCACAGACGTCGACCCTGGTTCCCTGAGCTCGAGCGGCAGCCTCGACTGGTACTTGGTGAACCCAACAACTTAGCCCCGTGGCCTCGTGACCAGCAGCGCGTAATCAACTAGCCATAAGGGGCTCCGAACCCTGCTCCTTAAACCTGGTTTCCCCCCTATGGCTTGTCGACACCTCTCTTTCGTGTCAGAGCTTCTATTTGCTTGTTTACTGATTCACAACAACAAAACTCATACCTTTCGTTATGTCACTCACTACTCACAATATCAGATATTTACACGCCTTCCAATTGAGGCCGTTGGTGACGGTATAATACATTGAGGCAAAGGGTGGGAGTAGAGAGGATCCAAACAGAAGAGGCTATTAGGGGAGTTACTCTAAAGGTGAGTAAGGGACCTGCATTGGAGAAGAAGTGCTGTACAGGGTGTACTTTGTACCATTTGTCACACATTCGTTAGAAACAGTTAGTGAGGAACACGAAACGTAAGATATTAGAGCAAGCAAGCCTGAGATGTATGGTCATGTAATGAGGATGGAAAAAGAGAGGATGCCAAACAAAATCGAGATGAAGTATGTAGGAAAAAGACCGCAATGGAGACCGAGATAAATATGGGAGGAGCAGTTAAAAGAAAGTGTGCAAGTGAGGGGAGAAGATGGTAGATGAAGTATGTAGGAAAAAGACCGCAATGGAGACGAGGAGAAATATGGGAGGAGCAGTTAACAGAAAGTGTGCAAGTGAGGGGAGAAGATGGTATATGAAGAATGTAGGAGAAAGACCGTAATGGAGACCGAGAGAAATATGGGAGGAGCAGTTAACAGAAAGTGTGCAAGTGAGGGGAGAAGATGGTAGATAAAGTATGTAGGAAAAAGACCGCAATGGAGACGAGGAGAAATATGGGAGGAGCAGTTAACAGAAAGTGTGCAAGTGAGGGGAGAAGATGGTATATGAAGAATGTAGGAGAAAGACCGTAATGGAGACCGAGAGAAATATAGGAGGAGCAGTTAACAGAAAGTGTGCAAGTGAGGGGAGAAGATGGTAGATAAAGTATGTAGGAAAAAGATCGCAATAGAGACGGGGAGAAATATTGGAGGAGCAGTTAACAGAAAGTGTGCAAGTGAGGGAAGAAGATGGTATATGAAGTATGTAGGAAAAGACTGCAAGGGAGACCAAGAAAGAGATGGGGACAGTAGATAACAGAAAGTGTACAAGTGAGAGGAGAAGAATGGAAGTAATTAAAGGAAGGAAGATGGAGGAGGCATTTTACTAAAGTGACCTGGCCACCAGCTGGGAACAATTGATGAAGGTTAATATAATACAGACCAAAGTAATAATAGTATTAAAACCTTCATTTATCATCCTAGGACAATGTTGAAGACAATGAGGGTGATGATACTGATGGATGCACTGTCACAAACCAATATTCTAGCAGCGCGTGACTTTGTGATCTTAACCGAACAAAACCGACTCGAACCAGTCTGTTGCGGGATGGAGCGCACAGGGACATACAATTGAGGAATTACTGACAGTGGTTTGGTATACTTTTATTCTAATTTGGTGGTCTAGTCTAGTTTTCTGGTGCTTTTGGGAGGTTGGGCTTCGAATCTTGACTGGAAGCATTGGAATTATTAATTTTTTTTCCTACATGTTTTCTCGCTCTCCTCCTACACATTTATCTGTATATTTTCTTTATATTCTACCTTCCTCATCACTACTCAATTAGTGCAATTAGTGGAGCATTCTTATACCACAAGAGGCCAAGTTTCAGACCTCACTGGTAGATTTAGTAGTTATTTTCAAAAAATGTTTTCTCATCCCTGTAGACAAAAATTAGTATAATTTTTAAAAACTAGTAAACATGTTTTAATTAGTGACACTAATGTAGGACTCCAAATTAGTTTTATAAAATTGAACACAAATATTTTTTTCAAACAAAAAAAGTTAAATGTGTAAGTTTTTTGAATCTTTGGATGTTCTGATTTCTGAAGGTGGTTTTTTTCCTAAATAGTTTTCCAGTCGCCATACATAAATTCAAGTACTTTTCTTTCTAAATTCAACCTTCCGTATCCCTAACACATTAGCGTAATTAGTACATAAGCAGGAAACTCGAAAGAGAAGAAAGACATGGTGTTAAAGATAAATCTTTTAAACGAGATCAATGCGCTCATATTTTTTGCGTTTGATTGTACATTCCCGTGGCATGACGTAAGCTATGTTATAGGAAGCCTTTGTAGCGCTCGGCTACTAAGTGAATTAAAGTGTTGATTTCCCTTAGGGCTGCAAAGGTTGCTTGAAGCCCCTGAGAACTGCTTGGGTATGAAGCAACGTCCCATCTCATCAACTACAGACACGTACATACTGATCAGATGAATAATAGACCTTGTGTTATTCCCCCCATGCAACGCGGCTGATCTGCGGGACGTGTTTGCAACAATAAACTATTACAATGGATTTTAAGAGCATAGAATCTAGATGGACTTTGTCACTGCAAGGCTAAAATATATTACTTAGTAATAACTCTCTTCGATGGCTGCACGGTCTAACCTGATACCCTCGCAGTAGACTAGACTGCCGATGACAGGGAGATTGAGGTTCGAATCTCGGTCGGTTGTATTAAAGGTGGTTTTTCCTAAATGATCTTCCACACTCCCTCCGCGCAAATATGGGTACACTTCATAATAATATAACTTCCCTATTACCTAAAACACCAGCGTAATTAGTACATAAGTACCCGAACGGGTAGTAAGATCCGATGCTAAAAAAAGATTTGTTATAAAAAATTTACTATAGTAAAATGCTCCAATACCGATGACTTCATGCAGGGGCGGATTTACTTTGCATGGCGCCCTAGGCTGAAGCAGCCTGCCACCTGCTTAAGGGGTGTGAAAATTCGAATTTTTACCAGAAATAAAAAAACAACTAAAAAGTGCAACAAGAAACAAGTAAACAAAAATTTATGTTGTACAATATCGATATAAAGTAAAAATGTTTCAATTACTTTCTAATCATACAAGTTTATTATATTATCCATCCCAGTCAACCCACAGAAGAAAATTTAGCGTGCGTGTCTATTTAAAAATATATATAATTATACGACTGCCAAATTTCTGTCCCTAAAAGCCTTTATTGTAAAATGAAGGAAACAGAATAATAGAGATGCATATGAAAGTGCTCCCAAACATGTTAAACTTAAATATATTATTCAAATCAAGTAGACAGTAGACCCCTAATCTCATTCTCATATTGTCCACACTTTACATTAATTATCTCCTTTAAATCATCTTCGTTCGTGACTGCTTGTTCTCAAAAGAGTCTATCGTATTCTCATAATTTATATTTCTCGTAGTCTCTGATTCTGCCGTCCATTTGAGGTGATAGTAAGACATCTTGACCCGGAGATAATTTTTAGCACGTCTGATGTTGCATCGTTGAAAAATATCTCTCTGCTGAATAGTTTAATGCAGACATACATTATAAGATACTAAGTGCGATGTTAACGTTGGATAAACTTCTTGCTAGAGGTTGATTAGAATATCTAGATTAGTGTCACCTTGTTTTTTTTCTTTCTTTCTTTTTTTCCACGCCTGCAATTTGCGATTTGCTGTCCTGAGCTACAGCCCATTCAGCCCATTTGTAAATACGCCCCTGACTTCATGGGAAGCTTCTATGGTATTGTTAGTTTATGGATGAATGGATGAATAAATTTGTCAAACAAGATTACAAGAATAAAATAAGGTATAAAATGAAAATGATAGTCACCATAATATAGTGCTATGATATTAAAAGTTTTTATTTTGAAACCGGAATCGAAGTTGGTGTATTTTTACCAACTCCAGCTCCGACTACACCCAAATATTTATCTATTAGGGTTGTGTGAAGTCCACTTTTTCAATCAGAAGCGCAATTGTTTGTAATATTTTGTTTTATTATGATAAATTGAATTATTATCATAACTTACAATTAAACTAGGCCTACTTCAGTTTGTTTACAAAGAAATAGTTATTTATAATGTAAAAAAAGCTCGAAATGGCAATGGCTGACCATAAATTGAGTTTAAGCTGTCAAAATTTGAATGGGCAAATTTTCTAAGCCAGGTATTTTTTTTTCAAGCAAAGTCAAAGCTGATATTTGTTTCAAAGCCAAGTTGAAGTTTCGAAGTTTCGCATACCCCTCATATTAAAAATTAAAAATTAATTTGGAGGAGGTGGAAGATGGGGTGTAAATATAATGTGTGTGTGTGTGTGTGTGTGTGTGTGTGTGTGTGTGTGTGTGTGTGTGTGAGAGAGAGAGAGAGAGAAAGAAGGGGTATGTGGATGGGTTGTATACGAGTATTTTAAATGTACCAAATTAAACATGACCATTGAATATTTAAAAAAATAGTATTTAAAAATATCAGTAGTAGCAGCAGTAGCAGTAGTAGTAGCAGCAGTAGTAGCAGTAGTAGTAGTGGTAGTAGTAGTGGTGGTGGTAATAGTAGTTTTCATATAATTATGATGGGGTTAGACCACCATTAAGCAGTATTAAAGTTCTAAAACAAATTACAATTCTAAATTTTGAAGAACATTTGTATATTTTTAGAATCTCAAATTCAATATTTTCCCGAATTCTCTAATTTCGAATATTCTTTATGAGTCTAGAGGCCCATCCTAATAAAGTTTAATAGAGTTTGACATTCTTATCGTCGCATTTGAGACATTTCATTATTTTAAAGCCATTGTTACCTTAGAATAAATAATTAATATAACCTTCTCAGATAACTTTGGATCTAAACTCAACGCGGTCAAAATTGCTACTTCATAAGGTCAGTGGCCATGAGTAATTTTGTATGTACCTACAAGGAAGGTCCCAGGTGTTAATAACCCTACTTTTGATTATTTTCAGTAAATGTATTAAAACAACTCGTCTGAAATGTAGTTATAAAGGACTTTGACTTTTTTTAATTGGTCAAAAATGGCCACAGAATGTATTTTTTTTTATAAACCAACCACCTCAATTCTAATATGTACATATAATATTATATAAATAATTATAAGTTTATATATTTATAAATATTATATGAATTGAAATGTTTATGATTGCTTATTTTTTGTAAAATAGAATAAAAAACATTATTTATTTGTTAATATGTAAAACTTATAGACTTTTATGACAAAATATATTTTTCGTTTAGCCTTATAGCTTTGTTTTAGTGTAGAAATAACTTAGATTGAACTTACTGTGAGTTGTAGGACCATTAGTGGTTGGATAAAGTTGTTGAAAGATACTTTTTGTTTAGCAGAGCGTCTTACTACCCGTTCGGGCTATACGCTTATGTACTATTTACGCTAATGGTTTTAGGGATTAGTAAGGCTATATTTAGAGGAAGTGTACCCGCATCTGCGTGGAGGGATAGCGGAAACCTGTTTTGGAAAATACACCCGACCAAGACTCGAACCTTTATCGCCCCGTCATCACCAGTCTAGTCTACTACGAGAGTAGCACTTTAGACCATGCGGCCATCTAAGCGAATAAGATACATATTGAACTGATTATCACCTGCGAGGGTTGTTACGGAATATTGCATATTTTAATATACATTACATATTTTTGACCACCTCTGTGATATAAGGATCAGAGCTCCTGACTATTGATCCAAAAGTCCCGGGTTCGATCCCCATTGGATCTTGATTTACTGTGAAGCAGTTTGGTCTGGGACGAGGTCAACTCAGCCTCGTGAGGATAAATGAGGAGCTACTTGAATGAAAGAAGTAGTGGCTCCGGTCTAGAAAACTAAGAGTAACGGTCTTGGGGTTTGTTGTTCTGACCACATGACATCCTATATCCACAGAAGTTGGCACTATATTCGCCAACAGACTGTGGACGCTCGGTCAGTATGGCTCACTTACAGGCTGACGCCATTGATCTGGAGTTTTCGTGAACACCTCAAACTATAGTAGGATTTTAGTAGAATGTAACTTTTTAGAAAATACAAAGATACTGTATTGCAACCCGCCTCGGTGGCGTAGTTGGCTAACGCGCTAGTTGTGTTGAGCTCGACCGCCGAGGACGGGGAGATCGAGGTTCGAATCTCGGTCGGGTGAACTGGGGGTGGTTTTTCCTAAATGGTTTTCCACTCTCCCTCCACGCAAATGCGGGTTCACTTCCTCTAAATTCAACCCTCCCAATTCCTAATCCATTAGAGTAATTAGTACTTAAGCGTATAACCCGAACGGGTAGTAAGACGCGGTGCTAAATATATACTGTATTGCAGCCAATATTAATAACATTTTATTTTATTAATTTTATTATTTTACAGGTATTTATATATGAAAAGATCAAAGCACATGAATTTACACACACATATAAATGTATATGTATATAGCTATGAAATTGTTTTAGTAACTCTTATAAATTTCAAAAAAATTCCCTCTTCTATGAATCCATTTATAGAAGATAAAACAGTTCCCATACTCGTACATCTCCTGTCGATCATAGAACGCAACCAAACCTACATGGATGACACAGCAGTTGCTGATTATGCTATCTCACGGCGAATCAGCTGACTCGACTAGAAAATTAAAACGTGGTGCCCTAAGTTTAGTTTAGTTTTTACATTTAAAAATATGTAATTTGAGTGCTCCCATATAAAAGAACACACTGTCCCACCCCCTTAACTGAATCAGTATGACGAGTGTATACTGAGCTAAGGGTCCCAGATTCCATTCCCAGCCAGTTATAAAAATATCTAGTTGATAAAAAAAATAGTTTATAATATAGAATTTGTGGTTTGGAAGGGGTGTGTTGGTTGTTAAGTTTGTTCTATAGTTAAGTTAGTTTGTAATTTGTGTGAGGATACAATCAGATGGTGTGAGTTTGATACTTTTATCAAAATACATAAATGTATACGACCCTCTTCACTGTCCGCGTGGTCTAACGCGCTACTCCCGTAGTAGACTAGACTGTTGATGACTAGGAGATCGAGATTTGAATCTCTGTCAGGTGTACTGAGGTTTTTTCCGAAAATTGTTTTCCACTCTCTCTCTCTCTCTCTCCACGCAAATGTGTGTACACTTCCTTTAAATATAACCTTCCTGATCCCTAAAATCATTAGTGTAATTAGTATATAAGCGTATAATCCGAATGGGTAGTAAGATGCAGTGTTTTTTAAAAATGTGTAAACTACCGCGGGTGATGTTGAGCAAAATGGTGATTTGCGCATGCGCGAACAGGACAGAGACCAAGTAAACAATAATAAGAGAAATGAGGCGAGGATAATGATAGAAACATATATTTTTTCGAGGTCAACAATAATAACATTTTACTATATTATTAAAAGGGCAGCTTTCACTCCGGTATGGTTTCATGAGACATGCAACACGAACATTTCATATAGAATGGCACATAGCACATGGCGCATGAGAGAATCCAGTCGTGGTGTTACTTTATAATGTATTGATAATATATATCAACAGTCACAGCTGCAAATCACATGACTTGACGTATGAATACGTTAAATTAGATCTAGTAAATTTTATAGCTTTCAGAAAAGGCCCGTCTTAATAAAATTGAACTGTAAATTATTATTATTATTTTTAACACCGCGTCTTACTACGTTAGACGTTTATGTACTAATTACGCTAATGGTTTTAGGGATTAGGAAGGTTTTAGTTAGAGGAAGTGTATCCGCATTCACGTGGAGGGAGGGTTGAAAACCAATTTGGGGGGGAAAACACCCGCAGTACACCCCGGCAGAGATTCGAACCTTGATCTCCCCCTCATTTGGTGGTCTAGTCTACTGCGAGGATAGCGCGTTAAACCACGCGGCCACCGAGGCGGGTAGTGTAAATATTTATTTTAATCTAAGTATTGTAAAATTTAACGGGGAGCTTCGTTAAAGATGAGGTTATTTCACCCTTTCTAAGGATTTTTGTTTATATAGCACCACTTTAAATGTAAGGTTTAAAACTATATAAAGACTTTTTTTTCTTAGTATCGCGTCTTACTACCTGTTCGGGTCATAAATTTATATACTAACAACGTTAATGTTATGGGTGTGAGGAAGGTTAAATTCCCACATTTGCGTGGAGGGAGAGTGAGAAACCATTTAGGAAAAAACCCTCAGTACACCCGACCGGGATTTTAGCCCTGATCTCCCCATCATCGGCAAACCAGACTGGATAAGCCTGGTATTTAGACAGCGTGTCCATCAATACGGACATTATCACCGTCTGAGATGGGACTTTTTCGGTGTCCCTTGCCACTCAGTCACGAAGACGAGACATCTCTCCCACAGTGAAGGTCAAGGTTATTATGGACAACTCTTCCTTGAGCTCCTTTTACAACAATACCTCTGATATATAATCAGATAGCCGTGAGAAGGATGACCTCGGTAAACTGCTCGCCTCAGGAACCGATATTCATGGGTTCAAACCCAGCTAACGTCGACGGATTTTTCTTGAGCGATAAAAATCCGTAGCACATACAACTTCCTTCGGAGGGGAAGTGAATCCGTCAGCCCCATGTCAATTGTAACATGTTAAAGAACTCTGGAAGGTAAATTGGTAAAATTGGTAGTCTCGGTGCTAAAAAAAGGTGATGGATTGACAGTTCGATATGATTCTTTCTTCCTATGTCGGTCCGATTATACTGCATCGTCGATTCAACAGGAAATCTACAACTACCCTCGCAAGACACCCTAAGCTCTATAATCCCCCTCGCAATATACCGGAGATCTGCAATGCTTCTCGCACGACACTGAAGACCAACATTGCTCCTCGAACGACACCAGAAACCTACAATACCCCTCGCAAAATACCGGAGTACTTTGAGAATGGACCGCTTCAGCCCCTCGTCACGTCCAAGAACGGATGGGGGGGAAAAATCCCCTTTCCGTGACTAGATCAATACGTCGTGTGACGTCACGTCCGATCTAGTGCATAGCAACTGACTGTACTTGCTCAGGTAGCCGCGGTAACTCGTGGCTTAGTGGAGTGGTCAACCACATGTCTAGAGGACCCTGGTTTAGTTTCCGGTTGTGCTGGTTCGTCCTGGTATCCAATCAGAATACATAACTAGATCTAACGCCTCTGTGGTCTAGTGGTCAGAGCTCCTGGCCACAGATACAGAGGTCTTGGGTTTGATCCCTGGTGCTTCCAGATTTTGTGGGTCTGGAACGAGATCAATTCAGCCTCGTGAGGATAAGTGAGAATCTATTTGAATGAAAAAATAGCGGCTCCACTCTAGAAAACTGACATTAACGGCCTGGGGGTTCTTTGTGCAGACTACATTACACCCTCTATCCGCTGAAGTTGGCACTCTTTTTGCCAACATATGGCGGCCGCTTGGTCGGTATGACTCGATTATGGGCTGACGCTATGGACTATTATATATATACATAGTTTGTATACGTCATTAACAAATCTCCTTTGTTTTAGCATCAGTGGACTAGGATTGTAAATATGATTGAAAAAAGGGAGTAGCCAGTCCCGTTTATCTTAGACCTTGCTCCTAGTATAGTGCGTTATGATAATCCTCGCTCTACGTGGTTCATACAGTGCCTCCTAGTATAGTGCGTTTGACACTCCCCTGTCCACGTGGTTCATACAGTGCCTCCTAGTATAGTGCGTTATGACAATCCCCACTCTACGTGGTTCATACAGTGCGTCCTAGTATAGTGCGTTATGACAATCCCCCCCCCGATAAACATTTCGTAGACAATCGTTTTCACGTGCGCTACTCTGATACCTCGTTGTAAGGACATCAGCTCTATTATGTAATTAGGTGGCCTTGAGGAGTATTCATGAGACAGTACAGACCTTGCCAAGCCCCCGTGAGGAGTATTTATGAGAATGTACAGACCTGACCAAGCCCCCGTGAGTAGTATTCATGAGACAGTACAGACCTTGCCAAGTCCCCGTGAGGAGTATTCATGAGACAGTACAGACCTTGCCAAGCCCCCGTGAGGAGTATTTATGAGACAGTACAGACCTGACCAAACCCACGTGAGGAGTATTCATGAGACAGTACAGACCTGGCATCACAGCAGTAATAACTGTACACAATCAACTCTATCGCACACACACATTCGTCCGTCCTAACCTTCGGAGGAATTGCCCATACCCGTTTTTCTTTACTTATTATAAGAAATATTTAGCCCTGCTTCTTTCTAATTGTTCGGGTTGTACGTATATGTACTAATTACACTATTATGTTAAGGATAAAGAAGGTTAAATTTTAGAGGAAGTGTACTAGCATTTTCATGGAGGTGGAGTGGGCATTTGCATGGAAGGATAATGAGAAACTATTCAGGGAAAACCCACCCTCAGTAGACTCAACCAGGTTTTGAACCTAGCTCTCCCCATCACCAACAGGCCAGTCTAACACGAGAGGGACGCCTTAGACCATTCGGCCATCGAAGAGGGTATCAAAATCAGTCCATTAGTTCAAAAGCTTTGAAGGGTGGACTACAGACTAAATAGGCGAGTCGATGCGATTGACTTGGTTACGTCTTGGTATCGATTGTTATCGACCAAGTGGTGCTGACCAAGGTGGAGCGGGAAAAAGGACTTTGAGTTGTTTTTCGTAAACAAAAATGGCGGGTAGAGTATATATAACAGCTGGTAGGTTAATTTATATAAACTTAAATGTACTGCAAATAAACGGAAAATGAACTGTTTAACTTTATTCTTGGAAAGATTGGTGATTATTTTGACTGGACCTAAAATATAAATACAACATTCCAAGCTAAACATATCTTCCCAAAAAATAACCTGTTAAGTACGTATATAAGAGTAAATAGGCCTAGATCAAATAAAACTCTAACCGGCCCAGTGGTGTAGTGATCAGTACACCTGGATACGAGCCTAGGTGTCCCGGGTTCCACTCCCCACTGGTACCTGGGTTATTTTCCCCAAAAGGGGTAACTACCCCAACGGTCACCTGAGTTAGGTTAGGCTAAAGTTAGGTTTAAGAGTTTCCACTGGTTCCAACACCCTTATCCTCACTATCACCCTCGTCTCATCGGGACTTGGAAAGAGTCTCCCCGGAAAGGATGTACGATTAGTACATTTGGGCGTCCCCTGGGCAACGGTACATTAGTACTCGCTAACATTTCCACAAACTGGATTATAAAGGATGTAGCCCAGACGTGCAATACACAAAATACTCGTTTTCTTTTATCCATAACTAAACTATGTTTAAATACCAGCTTACTGTTGTATATTTCTAGTTAGTAATTGCTGTCCATTTTAGTTTACAATTTTTGTTTAAATCCATTGATCGTTTAAATCTAACACTTGGAGTCTGCTGTTTTGAAATTGGTGCACAATTCTCAGCTCAATGGTTGATACCAAGCCATTTAGTTTGTTCAAGGAAAACGTTACAAACAAAGGCTTGGTTTTATTGCGGTCTTACACATTCGTTATCAGCCACGATACCAGCCAGAAGCTCAAAAATGCTCTGGTCGTGAACATTTCAATATCTGTTCAATCGCTAAAACACGCCTAATGTAATGTGGTTTTCTCTGGGATTAGAGCTGGTGGAGGGGAAATGCAGTGGGGGAAACGGGGGTAACTGGGTATTTTAAATTAATATAAAGAACTCTAAGGCCTTCGTATATTTATAATGTTAATTACTACATAACTTTCTCTAAAACTCAAAGCTAAGGAATTATCAAACAAACGACTGTGAGCGCGAGTTTAGATATGTGACCTAACGGAAACAGATTTTGTTTTATAATTCATGAGAAGATTTCGAAACTACCAAGTGGTTGTCTTATTCATTAGATAAGTACAGCACTGGAGGAAATGCTTGTAGCAGATCCACCTGTTGGTAGTTCGTGACCATCAAGTAAAAAAATAACATGCTACAACTTTAGCAACTTTTTACTCCAAAGTATTATTTATCCATCTTAAAACAGTCAAAGAAAAGTCAGAGTGCTGCATGACTAGACTATCAGGCCCGTGTCTGAAAAGTCCGTCCAAGGGCCCTTGGAAGCCAAGTGCACTTGAAAGTTCCATTGACCTCGACTTAAAAGGGGGAAGTCATTTTTTATGGTGTCTGAATTCTCTTTTAAGTGTGCTGATTCTTCTCTCACACCGCACTTTACTAAAGATCAGACACGATTGCCCTTTTTCTTACTCTTGAGTTAAAAATATTTATATTAATAATATTGCGCATTTTGGCTACATTATTCGTAGCCTAGTTTGTGGAACGATTAACCAGTACTAATGTACTATTGCCCAGAGGATATCCGAACGTACCAATCCTACATCCTTTCCGTGGAGTCTCTTTCCATGTCCTGATGAGATGAGATGGTGGTGATAGTGAGTATGGGGGTGTGTAACCAGTGGAAACATTTAAACCTAACTCAAGCCTAATTAACTAAACCCTGGTGACTGTTGGGAAAGTTCCCCTTTCGGGAAAAATACCCAAGGTACCAGCCGAGAATGGAACCTAGGACCCCTAGGCTCGTATTCAGGTACACTGAACACTACATCATGGGGCCGGTTAGATATATTTATGATAGTGTTATATATTGTGTGGAAATAGAATAAAATATCCACAAACTGTTAAATAAAACTAATATAATTTTGTGTTGTCTGTTAATTTCCTTTTAATTTATTCTAGGTATTTAATGTGCACTTTCTGAACCGACTGCTTATATCAGTAGGCCTACATGACTTATAAACCAACCTAAATCTAGAGCAAGCACAACATTTAACCCCCGATCGCTAATTCACCATTGTGGAACGTTAAATCCACATTTCACCATTTTAAATCTTTCAGCTATGCCAATAATCGAGCCCGGGATCCCAATCTCAGCGGACAGACACGCTCCCGACTGAGCTCAGGTGTTGTACATATTCTTTATCCATACAGATGTGTCAATTTGTTAAATTTCTTTTTGTAGCGTAAAATGTAATATAATAGTTAAATATTACCCCTATAGAGTGCACTTATGACACCGTGGACAAAACACTATCAAAATTAATTCTAGTTGCCATGGAACCGCGTGTTTAAGACGTGGCTACCAGGATGTTCAAGCTGCACTATGCTATCTGAAAAGTACTAAGCACCCTATGTACTTTAGGGTGCCAGAAACGTGTTTGATTAGAGTGTGAAGTAAAAGTGAACAAGTGTCTAGTGCGCGGACTATTCAGAATCGGCCCAGATTAGGTTCGATGTGCTGATGGTACTATTTGATTAGAACGTATACATAGGCAAAATATATGTATATTTTTTAAAAAACATGAAGCTATTCCTTTCGACAATTCTATCCGACCAATATCCTCATTAAAAAAAATTAAAGTAAAATGAAAGCATACACATCGAGAATAAGCCTGAAGAATTTTCAAATTTCAAAAATATCCAAAGGCTAACCCGTAATTTCAGAAAACGACACATTTAGTCCTCGATCTTTATACCAAACCGATTTTTATTTCGTTTTTAGTTTAAAGTGTTTACTTCTAGAATAATTATAATGTCAAAATTTAAAAAATAGATAGTGTCAAAGCCCCAAACTACAATCTAATTTTTATACATGATGCCCATTATTTGAAAACTGAGAACTCCTGCTGAGGGGGAAAGGTTGTATTATAAATAATTGTATTTATATTCTCAGTTCATTTAATTGATCATGTAAATTATACAGTGATCCATAAGGAAATATTATTGGAAGCTTTTGATAAGTTTTTATAATATGAACTTTATAATAATAATAAATAAAATAAAACGTATTTCTAGAATTCCATAGTTAATTGCTATCAATCAATGTTGGTGGTCAAAAGTGGATTTTTTACAAAAATCAAGAAATATAATATATAATTTATGTTAGTCGGTGAATGCATGGACGTTATTCATCTCATCGGGACGTGTAAAGAGCCTCCACGGAAAGAATGTACAATTAGTACATTCGGGCATCCCCTGGGCAACGGTACATTAGTACTGGATAATCTTTCCACAAACTGGGCTACGAGTGATGTAGCATTATTATATAATCATAGCCAGTGAGTATTTTTAATTCATTCTGACTTTTTTTATCTTAACTTTTGGCTCTCAGGCTGGATAAATGAGGTTCCACTGTATTATGTACCATTTAAATGACACCTATACCAAAACTTTCTTATCAAAGTACATAACCGGAGAGGCAGAAAAAGTTAATAAATATACTGTCACGCATTAATACGTTAAGTCATGTTATCTGCAGCTGTCACTTTTGGTAGATATTATAAATACCTATAAAATAACAATAGTAATATAATCAAGTGTGTTCAGTGTTCACTGCAAACAAAAAAAAGTTTTTATTTCCTAAGAGGTGCTCCAAATTGTAATTTCGTAAGAAATCAAAAAGTATCCCTTCTTCTCCTTCCTCTGCTTCCATAAGTAAATTTAGAATGCCTGTCCCCGAAAATGCCAAGGGAAAAAAATAAATAGGAGGGGTCACTTTATTGTAGTCTGAAACATTCTCTTCTAGAAACATCCAAGTCGTCAGATTCTGATGATTGGATTCGCTCCTGAGATGTTTCGTTGTGAGACGAGGGTATCTGGGAAGTGGGGGGGAGGAGGGATTTCGGAACTATTTTTATCTCCCGTTGCCTGAGGGTTGGGGAGGGGGGTGAGTGCGCACTCAGAGGCTCAGGTCAGACTTGCCACGGTAAAGGCACAGGGTAGGGGGTTGCTTGGCTGCACTGCGTCATATTGCGCCACGATCCCCCACTCCTACCTAGCAAACCCTTATTTTTTTTCCCTCTGCCTGTTAAAGGGTAAGCAGGGGAGGGAGGGGGGCAGCGCGCGCACAGCCTATATTCGCGCGGGCATTTCATTGACCCTTTTTCACCCCGCAGAGTCTTGGAACAACGAAAGAAGGGAGCTCCCGATTAAATATTCCTTTTTTTTTTACTAGAGTGGCCGCCATTTGTCAGCTAAGATGGTGCTAACTTTTGCGGAAAGAGGTTAGCACGTGGTCAGCACAGTGAATCCTCCGGCTGCTAATCTCAGTTTCCTAGACCGGAGCCGTTATTTTTTCATTCAAGTAGCTTCTCATTTTGTCTTCACGAGGCTGAATGGACCTTGTCTCTGGTTTTACAGTCAGCAAGCGCTCTTACATCTGTCATGACTTTTTTTAGGTTTGTTTTTTCCACATCGCATATCGGTACCCGTTTAGTTTACACGCAAAACATAATATTACGCCGACACTTTAGCTTTGTCGGTAACATGTCTGCCCACTGAGCTAAGGGTCCCGGGTTCAATTTTCAGCATAGCCGATACATTTATTATGTGCGTTTCTCCTTTCAGATTAATGAATTAACGGTCGGAATACTGGGTGTTGTGTCTTTTCAAGATTTATGTTAGTTTATAGGTCGTGTGCTGAGCTGCTAATATAATCAGTCGGTTTAAAAGTGCGCGCTAAATACATCAATTTAAAGGAAACACAGCGTTTAATATATATATATATATATATAAACAGCGTACTCTTACTTTTAATTTTAGATGGCCAATTGTACTCTTCTTAAAACTTTTCATAATTATTCAATGTTCTCCCCAGAAAATGTTGCCAGCCGGGTGGCATTATTATGTAGTTGGGTTGGGAAAGTGTAATACTTTTTGATTATTTTTACAACAAACGTTGATTTGCAATCTCCCCTCCCGCGGTCATAATTTTTAGAATGTACTCTTGTTGCAGGATCTGGAGATGGTAACCCTAACTTGAATTTTTAAAAATCGATTTGCATGATCAAGTAAATCAACTTACATTCATGATTATTTTGGTCTTGAAATTATTTATCTTCAAGATTATAAGATAATGTTTTGACCAAAATTATGTTATGGAAGAAGGGTGCCATAATGAAAGTTCGCCCGGGCATCAAATTATGCTCAAGGCGACCCTGTCTTAAGTTTAGTTTTCCACCAAAGATAGAAATAATGCATTAAGGATTCCTCCATTAGTTGCTCCGTGGCGGAACATCGAACAGGTTTCCTATTCGTGTTCAAAAGCCTGCTGAGGCGGCTCGAGAACCAGTCCTCTCTAACGAGGCTGGGAAGTTCCCTCAGCTTGTTGATCAATGAACAACAATGTGCATTGTTAGAGATCCAGATAATTCCCAACAAGCTTGAGAAGTTCCTCAACTTGTTGATCAATGAACAACAATGTGCATTGTTAGTGGTCCAGGTAATTCCCAACAAGCCTGAGAAGTTCCTCAACTTGTTGATCAATGAACAACAATGTGCATTGTTAGAGGTCCAGATAATTCCCAACAAGCCTGAGAAGTTCCTCAACTTGTTGATCAATGAACAACAATGTTACAGTAAAAACTCAGTAATAAGAACAGCTTTTAAAAAAATTGCACAATTTGCATCGATGGGAATGCGGTATAAATAACAACTTCATTTGTTTTGGTTTAATTCGACACCATAGCTCAATCGGTAGCGTGTCTGTCTACTGAACTAATCACAGATTTATCTGATTGCCAAACCCTTCCTTCACCTCTGACAAGACGTGTATTAATCACAACTTGTGAATGTGTGGAATGCCAGGCCTCCACCGTGGTTCGGATCCCACGTTAAACTGTAGGTCCTCCATTTCATCTCACAATTACCCTACCATTGCACATTAGCGTAAGTGCGCATAACCCGAACGGTTAGTAAAACGTGGTTATAATAATAATAATCTAATGAACAAATCTGAGGGTCCCGGGTTCGATTCCCGGTATGGCCGAAAAATTTATCATTGGTAAAATGTGGGTTTCCCCTTTCACAATGATGAATCAACGGTCGGGGGATGGATGTTGTGCCTGTCCTAGTCTTAAGTTAGATTATAAGGCATGTGAAGCTACGACAGGCCTAGCCAGTCAGTAGTGGGTAATAAATAGGGCTTGAATAAAAAACTTACCCGGATGTAAATTTGATTTGGTTTGACGACGACGGTGATATCGGGGTTCGAATTTCTACTGAGTGTGCGGAGGATGTTTTTTTCTGACTGTGACTTTTTACTTTTTCAATGAAGGGACGGAAATGGGCCTTTGGGGTTAAATTAATTTTCATTATTTACTGAAATAAAGAGCGTGATTAGTGACGGAAATCTGTAGAGCTACTGTAAAAAAAAAGAGCTTGGTAATTGTTTTGACTATACTCTAGGCCTAGTCTTAATCTCATACCAAATTTGAACGTTTTATAATCTTCTTTACTTTTTTTAAATTTCAAGAAATAACACCACACCAGCACCTTTTTTTTATCATTATTATTCCGACACCTTGGGCCAGTTTCATAGTCAAACTTAGCACGCCTAAAGTGCGAGTCGATACTAAATATAAGACGACACCTAACTAGACCAAAATGGAATGGGCCTAGTTTCGCATATGAAACTGGCCCATTCCATTCAATTTCAGGTAGGTGACGTCTTGTATTTAGTATAGCGCCGCACTTGAGGCGTATAAATATGACTATGAAACTGGCCCCTTATCTAAGTCGGTATTGTATCTGCCCAGTGAGCTAAGTGTCGTGGTCTCGATTCCCAACACGGTCGAAAAGTTTATAATTAGCTTAATTAGGGTTTCCCCTTTTACAATGCTAAACTAACGGTCTGGTAGCTGTGTACATTTTAGAATTAAGTAAGTTTATAAGTTGTGTGCTTATGCAGGGTGGGACCTAGATAATTAGACGATTAGTAACTTGAAAATTAATACTTTAATCGAAAAGTAGATATTTACTAGCTAAATTAAAGCAAATTACATACTAAATTTTTTCACTTTTTGAAAATAATTTAACTCGGGAGAGCTCCACCAGAAGTCAGGCAAACCTCAGCACGTTGTTCATCACTTTCTTCAGCATTGATCGTCTAATTGTTTCCGCCCCATCCTGTATAATCAGGTGGCTCAGAAAGTGCACGTTAAATACCTCAAATTGAAAATAAAATAAAAAAGAAAGTTATTTATAAGGATGTATTAATTTTTTTTCATTTAAAAATAAATAAATATGTCAACACAATGGGAGGTAGTTTTAATTCAATTACCACCTAACATCCCTAATTTTAATGTTCTTAAAGTATTGGTTACCCTCCCTACACCTATCCTCCCCCAATACACCCCAATACACCC